>CM062812.1:433971645-434159145 GCA_031772625.1 Pinus tabuliformis | reverse complement strand
CGCTCATTATAGAAGATACTTTGCATCTCCACTGATAAAAACCCATACTTGATCCAAGATCTCAAGTATGGGTTTTTATCAGTGGATAAAAAAAAATATTAATATGAAATGGATTTAACCTTTTTTATTGTGCATATTGATCAGTAAGCTAGACCCATACTGCGCGTTGTCTCATGCCATAAATAAACACGTACACTCAAGAAATCTGTTGGACAAGCGGATTCACACCGCTTACAACCTGCGCAGTCTTCTGTTCTTGGAGCAGAAGCAATTTGCTTAGCTTTACATCCTTCCCAAGGTATCATTTCCAATACATCTGTGGGACAAGCTCGTACGCATTGGGTACAACCAATACATGTATCATAAATTTTGACCGAATGTGCCATTGGATCTCCATTAGTTAGTAAAAAGTTTTAATTTGATAAGATCATATATAGCCAAATTTTCTAATATATTCCCAATAAAGATGGCTAATAACGGGATATTATGAATATAAAACGAATCAATAATTGTAATCTTCATTATATTTGGAACCGATCTGTATTTTTTGGATCATTTCGATCCCCCCAGATCACCCCGAATATGGTCCAATCATGACAGGTAATTTTCCTAATGATTTTTATATGGATCAATCATGTTTTTGATCGACCGTAATACTATAGAGATTTTGATAGATTCTGGTCATATAGAATAGATATATCTTCTGAGATATACCTTATTTTTTGATAAGGTATAGATATACCGATATACGATACTTCATCACCATTTCGACAAATGAAATTGATCGATACGAATTGATTATATGATACGATGTTAGTAGCTGATAAAATAGCTGTTTCAGCGTCTACAATAGCTATAACAAAGATCGATAAGATGCCCCTGGCCGGCTATATTTTAAGATAATCCGAATATGCTACTAAATTTGAATCGACTGTATGCAGTATTGGCGACACATAAGTGCTCTAACCATGTTTTGACTCGTAATACCAATAGATAATGAAGAAAGCACCTCGAACTCGAATAAGTGTATTCTCGAGCATAATAGATCAACCCCTTATACCTTTATATTCTCAGATACAAAAGTTATATTTAGTTTTTTATTTTCCATTATCTAATGATCTTCTATTATAAGATCAGGAATAGAATTATACTTCTCATCATACTTATTAGACGAAAAAGATATCCAGGTGGATTCATTTTGTGCACGAGAATTTCCAATATTCTGACTCATGATCGCATTCACTAAAAAAAAGTGACCTTATCCACATACCTAATCGGATTGAAATATTTGTATTTCAATGGATTTGGGAATTACATGAACTGGTCTATAATTCCGTTGGTTGATAATAGACTCTGATCAATAATACATGTGACATTCTTAATCAAATTATAAATATCCTGATCCTTACTTATGATCCATCCGGAAAAAAGGTATGGTCTCGACCCATTAGTCCTCTCTGATCGAATCCAAACTGAATCTGAAGAATTGGTAGAAATTCTTTAATCGGTCAGAATGTTCATCCATAGTTCCTTCGGACAGAAAAGTTAAACTTTGAATTGTTTTAATTCTTGAATCTTCGATCACCGATATTGGTAAACGTCCCGGAGCAATATAATCAATTTCATTCATGATGATCATACATAGGTCGGGAGTTCATATTCTTCAATCATAAAAAGAAAATTTGATGAAAAATACTCAACACAATTTCCACTAAAGATGCAAATTCCAGAATAAATACTATAAATTACCAATCGTTCGTTTTTCCAATCAACAACGGGTGGATTAATCAGGCATAAACGCATACTCCACAAGAAATACTTTGAAAGAATCCGAAGTGTATTCATCCACGAAATCGAGGATGGGAGATCTGTTTTTTATAGGGAGATTTAATAGTCATAGGTAAACGATTCATGTGATATAATGATTATGCATCATTCACATACCTGTAGCAGAAATAGATCATATATCATGTCCCTATCTCCAAAAATAGAAGAGAATGGAGTTTTAAATATAAGAATAAAAAGTTTGAGCATCGATATTCGCCATGAAAAAAACCAGGCTATAAAAAAAAACTATACGACCCAACTTTAGCATAATCACTCTGCTATAGCTAGCCCTTTGGGATACATATTTCCTGATCGATCTTTTCGGCGCATTTACCTTTATTGCCTCTGCGAACATAGTAGTGCAATAATCCCATTGCGTTACATAGGGGAGATATTGTTCGGTTCTAAACAATTTTCTTCCTACCCCCCTATGTAAATAATCTGATAGAGGTTCACAGCCAATAAAATCTTTACCATCTAGCAATAAGTCGAAGAACAACGTGTATCGATGGATAATGAGGACCCATACTTACCATCAGGGGGTCTTTCAGAAAGCATGATCATGTGTAACCCCTCTTCGATTCGTTTTGCTAAATGAGAAAAATAAAAAGAAAAAAAGAACGACTGGATCCTGGATCTCTAAAAATTGGATTGGGAGTTAACTAAATATTTATTTGGTTTTGGCTTCACTGACTTGTTCCTTAGTGTATTAATGAACAATCTCTTTAGATTTAGAGATGGTGAAAAAGATTCTATGAGAAATATTCTTGTTATTGCTTCGACTCATATCCCCCAAAGAGTGGATCCAGCTCTAATAGCTCCAAATCGATTAGATAGATCGATCAATATTCGAATGCTTGTTATCCCAAAACGACAAAGGGAATTTCCTATTCTTTTATGTAGCAAAGGATTATACTCGGGAAAATTTCCCGATGAATTTGGATCTATAACCATAGATTATGCTGCACGAGATCTAGCAGCACTGGCCGATGAAGCCTTAATACTTAGTATTACCCGAAATAAATCAGTTATAGACACTAATACAATTCGATCCGCTATTTATAGGCAAATTTTTCATTTACAATCTATGGATAATCAGGTTGGATCCAGTCAAAATGACGAAAGAATTATCTACAAAGTAGGAAAGGCTTTTATACAAAATACGCTTAGAAGAAATTCTCCCATGAATCCTCTATCTACCAAAAAGGAATTATGGAAGAAAAGGTTTTGTTATTTGTCTGAATGGTATTTAGAACCTTCGATTGCCGAAACAACTATGAAGGAATTGACCATACTTCCCCATATTTTGGGTTGCTTGGCCGGATCAGCGGCTCGAGATTCTTGGTCTATATCAGAACGAAATAGAGAGAATTGGATTCCTTTCGATAAATTAGCTGAGCATGATATTGATATAACTTCTAGTCTTTTAGAAAGTATTCTGGTGGAGTTTCCATTTTCTAGGTTAGGAATATGTCGGGGTAAGTCCGATAAGGATCATATCACATTTGCTCCTCAACTCAAAATGAGAGATAATCTAGATCTGATACGATTTATGAAAGAATATGAATTGAAGTTTAATCCCGGCGCAAAACAAAGGGATATGGATGAAGAATTAATAAAGAATGTAGTTTGGACTCCTAGGATCTGGAGTCTTAGTTTTCTTCGCAGTAATAGATTCGATCATATAAAAACACCCAATTCATTGGGATCTTCGTATCAGTTCGGATCGTTAAGAAAACGGCAGATGGACAGATCTCTATTTCCTATACAATATCGAAGCAATATAAATACTCTAAGAAACCACTGTTCTTTATAGGAAGACGATTTCTTTGGGATTCCTTCCTATTTCAAGAGCAACGCCCTGTGTTTTCACGTCGAGAATTTTTTGCAAATGAAGAACTACTGAAAAGGCTTTATATTACTTATGGTGCAAGAAGATTAATAGCACAACCTGATTTTTTCCCTAAAAAAAGTATCCAAAGTTTTTTTCGTAGATATGATTCAAAATCCACGATCAATTCGGTTTTGGTCATGAATTGGTGGAAACCATTGTCTCTTAGACATAGACATATCGAGCATTTCAAACGCATTCAAGCGATTGGTATCCAATTGGAACGTATGCAGCCATATTTTCCTATATATTCATATAACCGTTGGTTGACCAAAAATTCGAGAGAAAGGGTTGACCGCTTTCAATCGTTAATTCATCGCCAAAGATGGCTCGGAACCAATAGGTTATTATCTAGTGAATCTTTTCTTTATAATACTCTATTCGAGAGTTATCAATATTTATCAAATCTGTTCCTATCTAACAGAATGTTATTGGATCAAATTACAAAGACATTGTTGGAGAATAAATGGCTTTTTCCCAATGAAATTGAACACTCAATTCATACAACATGATTAAGATTTGATATCAGCTGGGAGAATATGGAATGAAGTAAAAGAAAATTGACCGGGCAGTAGGGTCGTGGGAATCAATGAGAGGTTCTACATATGCTCCAATTTAAGATCCTATAAAGACTTGATAGATCTTTAATTTGAGGTTCCTCACTCCGAGATCTCGACCATGTAAGAGTAAGCATAGTCTAATAATATCTCATTAAGTTAACTAGACTATGCTTACTCCTTATTTCCTCGATTTCGGTTCTAGCATTATTTTTTTCCACACTATTTGAAGAGAGGAAAGGATAGAGTCACAGGATCCGACATGGATATAGTTGGTGAGGTTCGGTCGTAACTCCCGTATATTGCAAGATCTTGATAGAGGTGGTATCTGGTCAATCTATGTATCAATCTTCTCAATCTGTGTCCTTAATGAAATATACCTCATAATATGAGGGTGTATTCGGAATGGACTCCTCATTAGGTAGAGAAGATCTGATCCTACCTGTGATCCACTGTCCTATTCCAACAGCGTTAACTTGTAGGTAATCGATCGTCGAAATACCTCGTATCAACAGAGAATCTATCTCAATCTATTGAGATACTCTACGAGATTTGCCATAATATTGCTCATTCAATAAGCATGAGCAATATTATGCCTTGAAGAGGACTCGAACCTCCACGCTCTTAAGCACAAGATTTTGAGTCTCGCGTGTCTACCATTTCACCATCAAGGCATCCCAAAAGGAAATTCTATTCCATTCATATATATATATATGAAAAATATCCTGATCTATGAATGAACATATGTTAGAGATAGCGTATTCGAGTATTGATATACGATTGGTCATATAGGTTCATCATATTTTTTTTTTATCTGGAGGATATTTCCTATAAAACAAGACGACTAAATGAACATCCTTTCTTTTTCAATTCAATAGAAACCTAAAGAATTGAATATGGTACAAAATAAAAAAATATTTTCAAAAACTTTAACTTTTTTTGGTAAAAGTGATGTCTTGGTCCGAGTGGAGGTAGGGGTAACAGTCCTTTTCTTTCTCTTTTCCACATGTCCATAGAAACATTTATAAAAAAGAAAGATAGATATCTATTCAATCTATTTTATTAGAGAGGTAATAATTTGTAAAATTAATCGCACTTCTTCCCTTCATAAGGGGTCCATTGATGAAAAGAGACTGGAAAAAGTAAAGTTCGGACCCAATTCCTACAGTTATGGATATAAGCACAATCCAAATTCCTGGAGAGTTATACATTTGTGTATCTATGAGATCATTTACTATTTCTTGAAGCTAAATCTTTCCCCTGGATAGACCATATAGCCAGAAAGACCATAAACCAGAATGGAAGAAAAGCAAATGAAACTCTTTCAAACGATCTCAGGGTATAATTGAAAATGAAGTTTTCACTTTGTACATGTCAGATCATGAATTAGTAATTTATTTCAATCTCCGAAAGAGTAGAAAAAGTTTCTAACTTCCAAGTTTAGGAGATTTACATAATCTCACGAATAGGATCGAATATTCCTCCATAATCTATCTCCTTTTTCCTTAAGGAAGCCTTCCCAAGAGGACTTAGATCTATCTATGATTTATGCTTTTTTCTTTTTATTTTTTCTCTTTTGTTCCGATAAACATATTGTCCGATCTGAACGGGAATCAATTTCTAATTTATTAGAATATATAAATCCACTATATAGATAGGTAGATCTCGATCCTGTTTATGAGTTAACGAAAATGTGCAAAAGCTCTATTGGCTTCTGCCATTCTATGAGTCTCTTCCTTTTTGCGTATAGCATTGCCATTCCCTCTAGCAGCATCCATTAATTCGTGACTCAATTTGAAATTCATATTTCGACCCGGACGTTTTCGAGATGCCCCTAATAACCAACGAATGGCAAGTACTTTTCCTTGGGTTGATCTTATCTCAGTGGGAACTCGATAAGTCGATCCACCCACACGTCTTGCTTTTACTGTTACATTGGGAGTTACTCTACGTATTGCTTGGCGTAGAACAGATAATGGATTTTTATCCGTCTTTTGTTGAATCTTTTTGATGGCTCGATAAAGAATTCGATAAGCCAATGATTTTTTTCCGTTTTTAAGAATACGGTTAACCACCATGTTAACTAATCGATTATGATAAATAGGATCAGATTTTTCAGTTTTTTTTTTCTGCAGTACTTCGCCGTGACATGAGTGTGAAAAAGGTTCAAGAATCTATTTCATAAAGGCTGAAAATCATTTATTTTTGCGTTTTTACTCCATATTGTAGGGTGGATCTCTAAAGGTATGAAATATCTCCCTCCAAACCGTACATACGACTTTCGTCGAATACGGCTTTCCACATTATTATATTTGCATAGATGAGATATATTCTTTATGCATATAATTCTGTTTACTCACTCTCAATTGAGTATCCGTTCCCTTTCTTTCTTTTGCTATGATTGGAAATCCTGTATTTTACATATCTATACGATCAAGTCCTTAGGTTTACAAAATAGTGTATAAAAAAGTGTTTCAAATCATTGCTATTTGACTTGAACCCGTTCTAATAAGGTCAAGGTATTTTTGAATTTTCTGTTGAAACAATCAGGGAAAACTTCGAAAATGATTTCGATATTGAACCTTGGACTTATAATAGTTCCAATGAAAAATAAGATCATCTTTTTTTTTTCACGGTAGCCTGCTCTTGTCCCCTTACAAAACGTTCGTTATTAGGTTAGCTATATACTTAACATGTTCCTAGCAATTCACATGGCATCATCATGAAATGATACAAGTATTAGATAAGTAAGAATATACAACGCACTAGAACGCCCTTGTTGACGATCTTTTACTTCGGCAGCATCTAGGGTTCCTCGAACAATGTGATATCTCACACCGGGTAAATCTTTAACCCTTCCTCCTCTTACTAATACTACAGAATGTTCTTGTAAATTATGGTCAATACCAGGTATATAAGCAGTGATTTCAAATCCAGAGGTTAATCGTACTCTGGCAACTTTACGTAAGGCAGAGTTTGGTTTTTTGGGGGTGATAGTGGAAAAGTTGGCAGATAAGTTTTCTTCACTGTCACTCTACAAAACCGTACATGAGATTTGCACCTCATACGGCTTCTCGTTCAATTTTTTTTTTTTGTTTCGAAGTAAGATAAATTGGATTATTCTCGTTGTTCGATAATATTAATATTCCCTTCCTTTATACATTATGTCTCAAAGAGTAACTGGAACCAATTAAGTCAAACACATTTTCGTATTCTAACCAAACACTAATGAATCCTGTTTGTCCTTTTCGGTCAAAAATATTATGCAAAATCTTCGGGATTCCCTCTTCCTTCTCTATTCCCATCCTATAAGTACAGTGCCTGAAGAAATACTCTTTTTGTATGAATCGACATTATTACATGCTAATTCCTTCTTGATATCTCGATATATCATTCCTCCAAATCACAAATTGGATTCGAAATTGACGGGTTAATGTGAGCTTATCCATGTGGTTATACACTGTTCGAATTTGAACATGAATCAATTTAATGAAAGATCTTGGCTTTCATGCTTTTGTTGGGGTTGTCCAAGATCATTTCGATGACCTATGTTGAGGGAGATATATATCCATATCTATCTGAGATATGATCTGATCGACTGCGTAAGTCCACACGAATAGCAACCGATACCAGGGAGAGTATACGGAAAAGAAAGTGATTTTTGATCTGATTTCAAAAATATTGGCAAATGAAAATGTAATATGGAATTCTAATTTATGTTTTAGAACAATTTTAATATACACATTCATATAATAATAATAATGATAATAAAAAATTAGGTTATAAAATTATTATAAGAATATAATTGTAATTTTTTTATTGGTTAGTATTAGTGACTTGTGAGACTCTTTTTTAATTTATCATTTAAGGTAATTTAAAAAACTATCACTTAAAAATAGGTAAGTTATCAAAATTATTTAGAAATCACATTTTATCTCTATCATAATTTGGTGTTTCTTTTAGATAATTATAAGTTTTGAATCTTGGTTTCTTTATATAACATTTTTTTTAGTAAATGAAATTCTATTAATTCAGGAAAGGTTTACATCGTGATGAATTTATAATCAAAACATTTATCGCGTCATTCCTATCAGACTTATTGGCTTAACGATACTAACAAAAAGATATAGATAAGAACATAATAAAGCTAATCGACCAAACATGGATTTCCCATTGGGCCCAAAACTGACCAAGGATCAAAAGACAACCAACTACCATACCTAACCAACAAGATTATGTGGCCTCAAATCTTCCATTCTGTCTCTGTGTGGTTGATGGAAGGCTTCATGAATATGCACCTCCATATGGACTATCTTGTCTTCCATGATGTCAACCCTCGCTTATACCTTCGCTGGGAGAAACCAATCTATCCATCATGTGCCATTGTTTATGTTGGAGATCATTCATGAAAGAGATGATCTCATTGTAGTTATCGTGTCTATCTGGAGCCAATTTCTCCACCATGGTTGTCAACTAATGAATTTGTGCTTTGAGAACATCAAAGGGTGGTGATACGTCAACGTTTTCCAGTGAGTTTCCCTGTTGCTGCTCGACCACCACCACCACCACCACAAGCCCTACCATGTTGGCGAATCATGTCTCTATCACTGTCCACCAAGTTGAGGCGGCATAATCCATCTAGACCAAAGACCCTTCTCGCGAGACTTCGAGTCCACCTAAGCGAACCACTCTCCCACATTCTCCGCTCAGCTAGACCCCCGAAACCCCGCGCTACCAACCAGTTGTCACCACCACCTTTTATACCCTTGTTGTTGCCTATCAAATTCCTAACAACATGAGGCTCACGACCCCTTACTACATGGCCAACCTATGAGTAGGAAAAGCACATCGCCTCATTGCTATGAGCTAGGCCTCTTAGACAGAAGTTACTGACCGACACATCAAAAGCGAAGAGCCCCCGAACTTCCAGACCCACACCATGTTAAGCCCTGAAGACCGAAGTTGAAAGGAGGGAAACACTAAATACTGCAGAATTTTCCTGCCCCCTACATTCTTCCAAATTCCCACATAACAAGCCACATACCCAAATCTAGAGGCCCCATAAAACCAACTCTAACACACAATGAGAATTAGACTGGGATTGAATACATGTAGTTACAAACGAGCCTACGGGAAGCACAATTCACACTTGCTAAGTATCTTTGCCCGAACATCCAACTCTCCCCAATTTCCACACAGACCCCCAGACCAGGCTCCAATAGACACTTCCACCAGGGTTTCAAGGCTACCAATTGTTGTAGAAAACCCCGTGAAACTTCTAATCATTCACATTGTAAGAAAAGGTCTATTGAAAAAATGAAATTTGAATACCTGAGTTCCAAATGCCTCTCCATGTCTTCAAACCAGGATTGCTGAAGGCACCAATAGCCCCATCAACGAAACTACATAACCCAGTTGAGATACACAGAGCCTAGAGAGGCTTGGACTAAGAGCCATCTGACTCAACAATTAAAATTCTCTGCACAATGCTCAAATCCCTCATCACACTTAACCCAAAACCATCATCTCTCACATGCTTATGGAATTAAATCACCCCAGATCCTCTAGGAGCTTCCCTGGCCAAGCGCTAAGTAAGGCCTTCTCGTTACCTTCAACTTGCATTGGTGTCACATGGGAGCTACCGACCATCTCCCTAGCCACTGATCTGTTTTCTGACACACTCATCAGGTACTTACACAACAAAACTTTGAAATCCAATTGCACTAACAAAACTTCAGAATATGATTGTTATTTTAATTTAATAGTAAAATAAATTGAAAACAATAATGGATATTATGGAGTATTGTTAATACGAGTTTTTAATTTCATATTAAAACAGGAAGGCTAAAAACAAGCAAACTCGCAATATGACCAATAACTGATATGTTACTAGGTACATTTACCTTCAAATATCTTTATCAAAATGTTCATGATATATTGGAAATTATATGTTTCTATGTAACACTTTTCTCAACCAAGGTGAAATGAAAGTTTTATATAGGAAGGTATAAAAATAATTCCAAGACACACAAATGTTAGGTAGTAATGCATTTAAGGAAGTATGTGAAAGAGACACTCTAAGCATTAGCTATAAACAATTCTTTTTATATATATATAAAGCAAAAGTGGAAGACTTAAAAACAAACATTTTCACATCACGACCAATTAACCATTATGTTAATAAAAAACAAAAAACATCACGTCATGCGATTATGCAAATTAACAATACAAAATAAAGTAACAAAATAATTAAAAAAATTAAAGTACCTTGTGAGTTTTCATAAAAGACCTAGTATTTTTAGTGAGATACTCAAATTAGAGAAATTTTCAAGTCAAGATAAAAAAAAAAGAGAGAGACTATCAACTTCAATTATAAAGAACCAATAAAATTCAACCTAATGATGCCAACGATAAGGATAAATAGTTTTTAAAAGAAAGAAACAATGATGATGTCAACTATAAGAACAAACACTTTTTTTAAAAGAAAGAAACAAAGTTGTTTTATTTAATCTTATTTTTGACTTATCTTTTTATATGTCTGTTCATATTTTAAGTATAAGTACTTGTGCAATCCAAAATTAAACTTTACATTCAAGAGTTCTTGTTTTGCAAAGTTTGTTTTGCAAAGTTTTGATAAACACACAATAATATAGACTAGAAATACATGAGAAAATTTGTTTTAAATAAAACATGTTTTTATTTTTTTATATTTTATATTTTATATTCACTTATTTTCATTTTATCTTACAATGAATTTATCAAAAATATATAGTGTGGGTATTTGTTGGATGCCAAATTTAATGTTGCATCCAGAAAACACTTGTTTTCATGTATTTTTGGTTTATCCCACCATGAATCTATCTAAAGTATGTATTGTGAGTATTCAATAGATGTAAATTTTAATTTTACATCTAAGGAGTGTATACACTTAAAATTTCAGCAAACATAAAAGAAGACATATTGAAAATATGATGAAAAAGATAGTTTTCTTTTCTTTCTTTCAAATTTTGCTTCTCATTTTTATTTTCTTTTTCATTTTAACTTTTGTCTTATTATTTTATTTAAAAATCCTATTTTAAATATGAAATTCTCTCTAATTAATTATAATTAACTTTAAATATTGTATTATGATGATGGTGAGGGCGGGGGTGAGGGTGGAAGGAAATATTACAGAAAACTTTGAAATTACAATTAATGTGAAAATATAAAGACTTTTAAACAAGAAAACGTATAAACTTTGACTATATGAGTTCCATTGTAGTTAATTTCACCTATGACTATGATAACTAGGTTGTGATGGCTGATGAACACCTTTTGAGTATATGAGTTCCATGATAGTTGATTTCACTTATGATTCTGATAACTAGGTTATGCTTGATGAACACCTTGTTCATCATTTCAATTTTTTTTTAATACTATAAGAGTTATGGACTTCCCACAAGGTCACCCATCCTAGTACTTCTCTAGCCAAAGCAGACAAAGTTCTAATGGGATTGGATGCATTAATGCTAATATGATCATACTTAAAAGGATCTCCCTACCTCCCCTTGTTTAAGGGAGATCACTGAGCCACACAAAAATTTGGTAGGGTGCAACACTAAGAATCTTGAGGAGGTCACCCATCCGAATATTTCCCTGGCCCAGTGCACTTAATTGCACAATTTTGATGAGATCAGGTGCATTAATGTTTGTATGATCACAGGGTAGACATGAAGTACATTAATGTTGATACAAGTGAGGGAAACTATTAAATAAAAGAATTGAAATTACAATTAATGTGAAAATATCAATACTTTTATATACGAAATATAAATTATGGAAACTTGAAATTGATACCAAATAATGACTCATGGAAGACCACATCAATTGTAAAATCACTAACATGAATACTTTTATATACGAAAAATTATAAATTATGGAAACTTGAAATTGATACCAAATAATGACTAATGGAAGACCACATCAATTGTAAAATCACTAACAAGAATTAATGTGAAATATGAATACTTTTATATACGAAAAAAATATAAATTATGGAAACTTGAAATTGATACCAAATAATGACTAATGGAAGACCACATCAATTGTAAAATCACTAACAAGAATTACGAACTATGATGTGTTGAAGATGATTGGTAAATTGGTAGAAGTTTAAAGTATCGTAAAAAAATATTATGTGTTTCCATGTATTAAGTTTACATAGGAAGTTTCCATAGTTAGCCACTCGGAGGAATTGCTTGCCATTCAATACAGTGTTTTGTCAATTGCACAGTGGGAAACTCTAGCAGGTTCTTGGCAAGATTTTACAGTTTATGGTACTTCTCTCATGGGTCACCTGGTCGATACAATCTCTTCACCTGTTTGGCATTGATTAACCAACATTCAATGGAAATTTCATCATTTATATGAGCCTCAGGAAGGGACCACCTATTTTAGACTAGTTCAGGGTGGAAAATGGCTATATCATTCCTGACAAAGGTCTTTGGTTCTCCTTCATACCAAGATCTTCGAGATAGGCGTTGAGCCCCCTTGTTCCAACCTAGTTGAACGGATTTTTAACTGGCCTAGTGGACTGCCAGACATAAGTATAGGAAGGAAAATATGACACAACTAGGACAGTTCCTCATCCCATATTGCAGATGATGTCCTCTCTTAGCACATTTTTGTTTTCAAAATTACATATCTTCAGTTTTGGAATGTGTTGCTCCATCCCCTCAGCGAACAAACGACTTCGACTATTTGTGGCATTCCAGGCAGACCACCCCAGAGCTGAGTTGTTTATGGGGGCCTAGGTATGCACTAATTTTCCTCCTTTTTGTTTTCATTCCTAACACTCTATTCTATTTTCTCTAGACATTGCCATTACAACTGCTACACATGCCATTACAACTGCTATAGATAATACGGTCACTCCTTCTCCACATAACATGCTTTAGATCTCAAAGTTGAGATGTTTCCCCCAACTATGAACAGGGAATGTGCCAGAATGCGTCATGATGTTACCTACTATTAAGAAAGAGACTGCTCTAGAGCCCAGACTCGAGTTGAAAGATCAACCACATGCTATAGAGACCTGACCCCAACCAGGAGGATATCAATCAAGTGGAAAGGTAGCTAGCCAATGAGAGACATACTCTTACGAATATAGAAGTTCTCATGGAAGTGCCAGATTAGGTTCTTGATGCAGGTTAGGCAGATGCAATCAATGTATGTACACCGCGGACATATACTCGCATGTCAAGTTTCTCTTTGGGAGGGTGCTTGCAGGCATGAATGAAATCAAGGAAGATATTATATCGACTCTGAATCAAATGCAACTTCAAATTCGTGAGACTGTAAAAGTAGATGGGAATTGCTTTGCCCCTGGCTTCTCCCTGGGCAACAACAAGAACCCCATTACTGAGAAGCTCCTTGGCTACCTAACTGAATTCACGTTTTTAATATCCATGGCCCCCCCGTCACTTTCAGTTGTAAACCCATGTCATCGCTCAGTGTTAACGCGCTTTTTAACTTCTGTGTATATACATATATATATTCACTTACAAATCTCAATTACTCTGCACTGCAAACATTGTTTGAACTAAGTAAATCGCAGCGAGAGAGCGAGAGTGCGATCCCCGCGCCGCCAAATTTTGGAGTCTGTGTTTTCACCCACGCCGAGCTTCTTCTGCGCCGCCAAATATGCAGAGACCATCCCCGCAGGAGGTTGAGCATGCCCATGTTCTAGAAGACGGGGATCGCAGGCAATTGATGGGAATCCGGTTACAAAAATGGTGGAGCTGGGTATCAGAAATTCGAATGCCCAAATCTCGAGAGAAGTTATGGCTCGGTTGCGAAAATGGGGAGCTGGGTATCAGAAATTCGAATGCCCAAATCTCGAGAGAAGTTATGGCTCGGTTGCGAAAATGGGAGGGCTGGGTATTAGAAATGGAGTTGTCTATAATGCAATTTTTTGAGATTCTGGTAACTGCGGAAGAAATTGAGATGAAATCATGATTTGTTGCAGTTAAAATGGTTTTTTAACTGTATATTCGGATTCAGCACCCTGAAAAACCCTGGGACGCTTTCATTGTACAGAAACTAGTTATCAAACTTCGATTTCAATAGATTACTGCCGGATTTTCACCGGAAAAAATCGCCGGAAAAGCTTTCAAAAAGTCGCGTTAAAGACTACGGCATTAGAAATTCGAATGCCCAAATCTCGAGAGAAGTTATGGCTCGGCTCGTACCCAACTGCCCAACACGCCGCCCGGGCCTACGACGCCTCAGTGTATTGTCCCCAATTCTGTGCCCCACATTCCCTCTGCGTCTTCCCTTTCCCGCCGCCAGATTCAAGTCGCCGCCGCTAAATATGCGCTGGATAAACTCCCTTCGAGTCCGCCCGCAAGAAAAGGAGAATGCGAGGGAGGAGGCCGCATCGCCATCGAGATCGGTTTCTGTTTCAGAAGCGGAGTTGCGGAGCGAGTGTCAACAGATATTGGAGGAAGATGCATTGATTTGTGGGAATGTGGATCGGACAGCAGGGATAGTTGCCACACTCTGAATTTGGAAAGAATGCCTTCCATTGATGATGCATTGGCCATGGAGCTCAATTCCTGTGTTTGGCGGGAGCAGCAGCAGCAGGAAGAGGAGCACGCTAACATCATTGTCCACCCCCACAGAGTTGTGGAACTTTTGAATAATGGTTGCAGCAATGTCGAGGATCGTATGTAAAGCGTAGTCTAACTACCAAAGGTTTTTGCCTTTTTTTACAGGCAAGTTTTTTGGCCAATTTCAGCGCACATTTGTCATGGATTTTGTAATATATTTTAGCATATTTTTCTTCAGTTTCAAATGAATTTTGGATTTTGTAATCTTTATAGCATATTTTTCTTCAATTTCAAATGAATTTTTTAAATCAATCACGAGTCGTGAAATTTAGGCCTGTAAGGATTTTTAAAATGTTAAATTTTCAAGCATGATAAATAATAAAAAATTACAATTTCACTCAAAAATATATTGCTAAATTATAAAAAACAAAACAAAAAAATCTACAATTATCAAATTACAACCCTATAAAAAAACAAAAATATTTAATAATTACACTCTCCTGTATTTATAATATCCATCTTTTAGAATCTCCACAATTAATTCCTCTACCAACCTATAGTGAGTTTCAAACTAACCGACCTCTCCTCGTTCATTTCAAAAATATTGGTCAAATGAAAATGCAATATGGAATTCTAATTTATGTTTTAGAACAATTTTAAAATAAGCATTCATAAAAATAAAAAATTATGTTATAAAATAATTTTAAGAATATAATTGTAATTTTTTTATTGGTTAGTGTTAGTGATTTGTGAGACTAGTTTGAAATCTATTATTTAAGGTAGTTTAAGAAACTATTTAAGTGTAAGTAAGTTATCAAAATTATTTAGAAATCACATTTTGTCTCTACCATAATTTGGTGTCTCTTTTAGATAATTATAAGTTTTGAACCTTGGTTTCCTTATGCAACATTTTTTTTGGTAAATCAACCGATTCCATTAATTCAAGCAAGGTTTACATCGTGATGAGCTTATAATCAAAACATTTATGGCCTCATTCCTACCAGACTTATTGGTCGAATGATATTGACACAAAGATACATATAACAACATAAAAAAGCTAATCAACCAAACTGGGATTGCCCAATGGGCCCAAAATTGACCAAGGATCAAAATACAACCAACTACCATACCTAACCAACAGGATTATGTGGCCTCGAATCTTCCATTCCATCTCCACATCGCTGATGGAAGGCTTCATGAATATGTGCCTCCATATGGGCTATCTTGCCTTCCATGTTGTCAACCCTCGCTTATACCTTCGCTGAGAGAAACCAATCTATCCATCATGTGCCATTGTTTATGTTGGAGATCATTCATGAAAGAGATGATCTCATTCCAGTTATCGTGTCTGTCTAGAGCCAATTTCTCTACCATGGTTGTCAACTAATGAATATGTGCTTTGAGAACATCAACGGGTGGCGATAGGTGAACATTTTCCAGCGAGTTTCCCTATTGATGCTCGAGCTCCTATCTATCGCCCACCACGATGACCATCCACACTTCTCTAACCACCAGCACAACGAGCCCTCCAATTGGCGAATCATGTCTCCATCACTATCCACTAGGTTGAGGCAACATAATCCGTTTGGACCAAAGACCCTTCTCGCAAGACTTCGAGTCCACCAAGGCAAACCACTCTCCCACACCCTCTGCCCAACTAGACCCGCGAAACCACGCACTGCCAAGTAGATGTTACCATGACCTTTTGGACCCTTGTTGTTCCCTATCAAATTCCTAACAAAATCAGGCTCACGACCCCTTACTGCATTGCCAACCTATGAGAAGGAAAACCACATCGCCTTCTTGTTATGAGCTAGTCCTCTTAGACAGAAGATACTGAACTCCGCGTCAAAAGAGAAGATCCCCGAGCTTCCAAACCCACACCATGCTAAGCCCTAAAGACCAAAGTGAAAATGAGGGAAACACTAAACGCTCGATAATTTTCTTGGCCCCCTACATTCTTCCAAATTCCCACATAACAAGCCACATACCCAAATCCAGAGGCCCCATAAAAGCAACTCTAACACACAATGAGAATTAGACTGGTATTGAATACCTACAGTTACAAATGAGCCAATGGGAAGCACAATTCACACGTGATGAGTATCTTCTCCCGAACATCCAACTCTCTCCAATTTCCACGCAGACCCCTAGACCAGGCTCCACTAGACACTTCCACCAGGGTTTCAAGGCTACCAATTGTTCTAAAAACCCCCCTGAAACTTCAAGCCGCTCACATTGTAAGAAAAGGTCTATTAAAACAAGTGTATTTTGAACACCTGGGTTCCAAATTTGTCTCCCTGTCTTCAACCCAGGATTCTTGAAGGCACCAATAACCCCATCAACAAAACTACGTAATCCATTCCAACTACACAGAGCCTAGAGAGGCTTGGACTAAGAGCCATCCGGCTCAATAGTTAAAATTCTTTGCATAATGCTCAAATCCCTCATCACACTTAACCCAAAAACCATCTCCTCTGACACGCTTATGGAGTTAAATCACCTTGGATCCTCTAGAATCTTCCCTGGGCAAGTGCCCAGGGAGGCCTTCTCTTTACCTTCAACTTGCATTGGTATTGCGTGGGAGCTACCAACCATATCCCTAGCCACCGATCCATTTTCCAACACCCCCATAAGGGACTTACACAACAAAAATTTGAAATCCAATTACACAAAAAAAAACTTCATAATATGATTGCTATTTTAAATTAATAGTAAAAGAAAAAAAAGGGTAATGGATATTATTGAGTATTGTTAATACGAGTTTTTTATTTCATATTAAAATGGGAAGGCCAATAAAAAGCAAACTCACAATATAACCAAATAACTAGTATGGTACTAGGTACATTTACTTTCAAATATCTTTATCATAACATTCATGATATATTGGAAATTATATGTTTCTATGTAACACTTTTCTCAACCAAGGTGAAATGAAAGTTTTATATAGGAAGGTATTATGTCATAAAAATAATTCCAAGACTCGCAAATGTTAGGTAGCAATGCATTTAAGAAAGTATGTGAAAGAGACACTCTAAGCATTATTTATAAACAATTCTTTTATATTTTATATAAATAAGAAGTGGAAGACACCATGACCAATTAACCATTATGTTAATAAGAAACATCACATCATTGTGATTATGAAAATTAACAATACAAAATAAAGTAACAAAATAGTTAAAAAAAAATAAAGTACATTGTTAGTTTTTGATGCAGGAGCATCCAATACCCTTAGTCAAAAGGAGGAATCCAAAGCAGAGTGAAGAGGAAGACGTGGACCAGTGGAGCACAACAGGAAAAAAATCTGTTTTAAAACAGATTTAAAGATGGAAAAAGATGGATAAAAGTCTCGAGGAGACTTATCAATATAATATGCCATGTGTTATATGCATGCATAATCGAGCTTTAAGGGCTTTTGTTAGAGGATTGATCGAATCCTTCCGTGATCTGATCTATATATATATATATATATATATATATATATATATATATATATATATATATATATATATATATATATATATGTGTGTGTGTGTGTGCTGAACCTGCATGTTCAAAGTAGACGGAGATATAGGTGCGGTTTAATGTTTTTGAAGTCTGATTATGTGTGCCGGAGCGGGTTTTTCCCCATTATTCCTGTGTAATTCGATTAATGTATGGTCGCGAGGTTTAAGGCTTAAAAACATATTTTAAGCTCCCGATTGTGGAAAAAGGCTCCGATATGTGTTGTGGTCCATGGTTTTTAAAGGCTTATAGCCTCAAGGTGCTTCCGATAGGCTTTGTGGGCCCATAACCCATAGGCCTCAAGATTGATTTGTTAAGGAAAATGGATTTTGGATTAACCCCCAAAATCTCATTTCCATCAAGTGGTATCAGAGCAGAAGAAGATTTTGCGTGCAAAGGAAGATTAAAGAAGGATTCCAGAGAGAAAGAAGAAGGAGTAGGAGGTACAGTTGTTTAAAGTTGGAGAGTTTGTGGTCTTACTGTCGCACAGAGAATGACAACAGAAGGTGAGAAGATTGCAACAAACCTAGAGCATGGAGTGCTCATATGGTTCTAGAGGAGAGAATCTGAAGGATTCCAAAAGACTGATTGAGGAGAGCTTGGTGAGGTATCATGTAGCAGAAGGAGACTATTATTGTAGAGGTTTGGTTGCAGCTCACAGAAGATCATGAAGGTAGTTCCACTGAAGAATGCAGTGGGTAGAATTACTAAGGACAAGGAGAAGCATATGACCAGGAGGTCATAAATTTTTGTGCCTCAGGAGTCTGATGCAGGAGCATCCAACACCCTTAGTCAAAGGGAGGAATCCAAAGCGGAGCGAAGAGGAAGACGTGGACCAGGGGAGCAAAACAGGAAAAAAATCTATTTTAAAACAGATTTAAAGATGGATAAAAGTCTCGAGGAGACTTATCAATATAATCTGCCATGTGTTATATGCATGCATTATCGAGCTTTAAGGGCTTTTGTTAGAGGATTGATTGGATCCTTCCGTGATCCGTTCCAACAATGTGATATATATATGTGCTGAACCTACGTGTTCAAAGTAGACAAAGATATAGGTGCGGCTTAATGTTTTTGAAGTCCGGTTATGTGTGCCGGAGCGGGTTTTTCCCCATTATTCCTGTGTAATTCGCTTAATGTATGGCTGTGAGGTTTAAGGCTTAAAAGCATATTTTAAGCTCCCGATTATGGAAAAAGGCTCCGATATGTGTTGTGGTCCATGATTTTTAAGGGCTTATAGCCTCAAGGCGCTTCCGATAGGCTTTGTGGGCCCATAACCCATAGGCCTCAAGATTGATTTGTTAAGGAAAAGGGATTTTGGATTAACCCCCAGAATCTCATTTCTATCAGTTTTCATAAAAGACCTAGTATTTTTAGTGAGATACTAAAATTAGAGAAATTTTCATGTCAACATAAAAAAAATGCTATCGATTTCAATTTTAAAGAACCAATATAATTCAATCTGATGATGTCAACCATAAGGATAAATAGTTTTTAAAAGAAAAAAAATGATGATGTCAACTACAAGGATAAATAGTTTTTAAAAGAAAGAAATAAAGTTGTCTTTTTTTAATCTTATTTTTTGACATATCTCTTTATAGGTTTGTTCAAATTTTAACTATAAGTACTTGTGCGATCCAAAATTAAACTTTACATTCAAAAGTTCTTGTTTTGCAAAGTTTCGATAAACACACAATAATATAGACTAGAAATACATGAGAAATTTTGTTTTAAATAAAACATGTTTATATTTTTTTATATTTTATATTCATTTTATATCACAATGAATTTATAAAAAATATATAGTGTGAGTACTGGCTGGATGAGAAATTTAATGTTGCATCTGGAAAACACTTGTTTTCATCTATTTATTGTTTATCCCACCATAAATCTATGTAAACTATGCATTGTGAGTATTCAATGGATGTAAACTTTAATTCTACATCTAAGGAGTGTATACACTTAAAATTTCAGCAAACCTAAAAGAAGATATATTGAAAATATGATGAAAAAGATAGTTTCTTTTCTTTCTTTAAAATTTTTCTTCTCATTTTTCTTCTCATTTTTATTTTCTTTTTCATTTTAACTCTTATTTTATTATTTTATTAACAAATCCTATTTTAAATATGAAATTATCTCTAATTAAATTTAATTAACTTTAAATATTGTATTATGATGATGGTGAGGGTGGGGGTGAGAGTGGAGGGAAATATTAGAGAAAACTTTGAAATTACAAATAATGTGAAATATGAAGACTTTTAACCAAGAAAACATATAAAATCTAAGTATATGAGTTCCATTATAGTTGATTTCAACATATAAAATCTGAGTATATGAGTTCCATTATAGTTGATTTCACCTAGGATTGTGATAACTAGGGTGTGATGGCCGATGAACACCTCGCTCATCATTTCAATTTTTTTATTTTTTATTTTTTATTTTTTATTTTATTTTTTTATACTATAAGAATTATGGACTTCCCATAAGGTCACCCATCCTAGCACTTCTCTAGCTAAGAACACTTAATTGCAAAGTTATAATGGGTTTCGATGCATTAATGTAGGTTTTAACCCCGTACAGAAATTACCTGCATACAAATTCTAAAAAAAAACAGAAAATAAACAAAGGCGAGAGCATAATACATAAAACAAATATACACAGAGATTTTCCCTTGGATCCCAAAACTGGGACTACCAGCTTGATTTTTCATTATTTTCCTTTCAATGTTACAATACATATATATACATGCAGAAGCATTCAATACCATGGACTGAAAACCATCGCGCCCAAAACCATGTGCGAAAACCATGCACAAAACCATAGGTGGGTTCGCCCCACCTAATATAGGGTCCAAAAAAAAACTTTCCCCGATGCGCTTCCTCAAACCCCGTAGAGGGGGGCTACCCGCCCCCCCTCAAACCCCCTGGACAG
The DNA here is from genome assembly GCA_031772625.1 of Pinus tabuliformis. Lineage (NCBI taxonomy): Eukaryota > Viridiplantae > Streptophyta > Pinopsida > Pinales > Pinaceae > Pinus > Pinus tabuliformis. Next base: position 434,137,843 of record CM062812.1, on the reverse strand, counting down.
GGGGCGTTTCTGCCCCCCCACTACGCAATCGATGCAACGAAAGGGAGGCTTCGCCCCCGGTTAACTAGGGCGGCTAGTCGTGGAAAGAATATAACACAACCCAACATTCTCCCACTTGTTTTTTTCTTTCCACAGGGGGCCACAAGAGAGCTTAGTCATTTATCCAACCTTGTAACGCCCATTGTTTCTCTACACCAAGAGAACTTCTCAGAGCTCACAGATTTTGTCAATGCAACTACAGTATTCTTCAAAGTGTCCACCTTTACCAACAACACCTTTCTTTCTTCTAGCATATCCCTCACAAAGTGATACTGAACATCAATGTGCTTTGTCTTTGAATGGTAAGCAGGGTTTTTTGCCAAGAAAATTTCACTTTGGCTGTCACAATATGTCCTTATAGCTCCCTGTACTAACCCCATACTTGAACATAATCTCTGCAACCAAACTACTTCCTTGCTTACGTGAGTGGTTGCCATGTATTCTGCCTTTGTAGTTGATAGTTCCAATACATATTGTTTCTTACTCATCCAAATGACTGCACCTCCAAATAGGTTAAATACATACCCACTTGAAGATCTTCTCTGATCCAGATCTCTAGCCCAGTCTGCATCAACAAAGCCATGAATATCCAAAAATCTTTCCAATCTTGGTCTTCCTTGGTAGCACAAACCATAATCACTAGTGCCACGCAAATACTTGAAAACCCGCTTCACTGTTGTCCAATGATCCTTCCCTGGTTTTGACATAAACCTGCTCAATACTCCCACTGCATGTGCAATGTCTGGTCTAGTATAGACCATCACATACATCAGGCTACCAACTGCACTTGCATATGGAACATGGGACATGTCCTCTTCCTCTTCTTGTGTCTTGGGACATTATTCAACAGATAAATTCACACCTACAAGAATAGGAACCTTCACCGGTTTACTATCATGCATATTAAACCTCTGCCATATTATCTTGACATACTTCCTCTAGCTTAACCAGAGCTTCCGCTTTGCCCGATCTCTTTTAATTACCATGCCCAAAATATAGTTTGCAGCACCAAGATCTTTCATGTCGAATTTGGAGGACAATTGGGTCTTCAAATCCTGGATAATTTCTTTGTCATTTCCAACCAGCAACATATCATCCACATAGAATACCAGATAAATAACACAGTCACCAATTAATTTAAATACACACAGTGATCTTCTTTGCTTCTGGTGAAGCCAAGTCCCTGTATAAATGTATCAAATTTCTGATACCACTTCCTTGGTGACTGTTTTAACCCATACAGAGACTTCTTTAACTTGCATACCAGTTCTTTCTTACTCTTCACCACAAAGCCTTCAGGTTTCTTCATGTAGATCTCCTCTTCCAGATCCCCATGAAGAAATGTTGTCTTCACATCCATCTATTCTACTTCAAAATCAAAAGCAGCAGCAACAGATAAAAGTAATCTAATAGAAGTTACCTTTGTAACAGGAGAAAAAATATCACCAAAATCAATTCCCAGCACCTTAGAATAACCTTTTGCTACCAACCGAGCTTTGTATTTCCCCACCTTTCCTTCTGCATTTGTCTTCTTCTTGAACACCCATTTTCTACCAATGGGTTTCCTTCCAGCCAACAACTCCACCAGATCCCAAGCCTCATTTTTGTGCAAAGATGCCATTTCATCAACCATGGCCTATTTCTAGAGTTTTCCATCCTTTGAATCTACAGCTTCTTTCACAGTTCTGGGATCATCATCAGTAATAGATAAAGCAAAATTTGAATAGCAAGCAAATGGACTATACCTTTCTGGTTGCCTTCTTTCTCGAACTGATCTTCTCACAACTAAAGTTTGTGGCTCTTCATCTTCTGATTCCTCTTCTACTGTAGAGTCTGATTCTTCCTCCTTTAGCTCAAACTCTATCTTCTCAGGCTCCTTTGATGGGACTTCATGTTTAATAACATTTTTCTCCTCTCTGAACACCACATCTCGACTGTACACAACTTTCCTTGTTACTGGGTTCCAAATCTTATAACCCTTTAAACCATCCTTATACCCAATAAATATGCACTTTTCAGATTTACTATCCAACTTTGTTCTTTTCTCCTTTGGAATATGTACATATGGATCATATCCAAATACCCTCAGATGTGAAAGAGAGGGTTTCTTACCAATCCATACCTCTTGTGGAGTCTTATCCTCCACTGTCGATGAAGGTGATCTGTTGACTAGGTAACATGTCGTATCCACTGCCTCTACCTAGAATTCCTATCCTAACTTGACACCACTGAGCATGCTTCTTGTCCTTTCCATCAACATCTTGTTCATTCTTTCTGCAACTCCATTTTTCTCAGGTGTGTATGGAGTAGTCTTCTTTTTACAAATCCATTTGGGCACATCACTCCCATTATCCAGATTAGTGTTTTAGGGCTCATCAAATCCTAATTTCAGTTGTTACATGCCCTAAACAAGTCAACCTATTGAATGCCTCCTTCCTAGAGAGTTTCATGGCCTGAAGTCATCCTGAAATGACTCCTTGAAGGACCAGCTCAGGTAGGCCCATGTAAGGGTGCTCTGTAGAGGACTTAGGCCCATGCAAGGGTGCTCTGCAGAGAACTTAGGCCCATGCAAGGGTGCTTTGCAAAGCTCTTAGGCCTACTTTGACATGCGTTGGGCGAGATTGAGCGAAATTTGCATAGGATTCTCAGAATATTCCTTGGTTCTAGATCATTCTAGAAGGATCCCACCTCTTATCCCCTCCTATGAGCTTGAAATTGGATAGGCTAAGGATCCATTAACCTCCTATCCTCTCATGCCTTCCTCCATGGAAACTAACTCTAAGTTTCGAAGGCCATTCAATACCCTAATTTATGACAAAACCTCCTCCATCTTCCTATAAATTGAGCACTCATCTAAGTGATCAAGGGCTGGATTATGTTGAATTGTAAGGAGATAATGTTGCTATGAGAATTGGCTTTGAAGCAAGTATTGTAATGCTACAAGTTTGTCATGCTTTTGATGTGATGTGGATGGGATCCAAGCTGGAGGAATGACTTTGAATCAAACACAATGGGTGTAATTCCTTCTTCTATTCAAAAAAGTATTTGAACCTTTCTCCCATATGTTTGTATTGTCCTATAATTATTATATGTGTGAAATGTATCTGATTCCATTCACTTATATTCAATAGATCTTTTTCTTTGATCGATTCTTTGTTTTCTGTTTGTGTTTACAAGTACTTCTCAAGTGTATTAAGTACGGGAAGGAGTGACAGGATCGATACAAAGGAGACGAGAGGAAAGCGGAACTACAAGTAGGTCTTCTCATCTTCTCATCTTATCTATTGCTTATAGGAAAAGGCTAAAATACTTTAAACTATTGTTCTAGATATGGCTACTTATCTAGGGAATTAGTATTTATCCATAGATACCAAATTCTCCAAAACAAATTGGCGATTCCACTGGGGAAGATCCTCTTTCCTAGTAGCTTATCCACCTCCTAGGACATCCTTGTAGACCCTACTTATGTTCATTGATTGTATTTCAACTCTTTTGCATTGAAAATTTGGTCAAAACTGTGTCAAATTGCCTTTTGAAATGGATCACTGTCACCAGCGAAGGCTTGTGAGGGACACAGTGCGCTAAAAAGCACTCTTGGCTTAGTGATAGTGCTCTGAAGTGCACTATCTCCCATTCAGGATTGCATTGATCCTCCTAGGGTCAGTTTCCCACCTTTGGAATCTATCTTTGTCAACTTTTCTCTATTTGCTTGCTTGTTGATTGATCAATGCATGTCATGTCTCAGAGAACAAGTTTCTACCTCCTTGTCTAGCCCTACTTTGACTTGATTGATTAATGTTTCTTAAATGTTTTCTTTGTAATTATCGGTCTATAGTCAAAGTTAGAATATAATTGATTAATCTTTGTTCAAAATAAAGTGTTGTAAAGTCTTCTTTTCCTTTGAAACAGAACTATCGTAAAAGTCTTCGTTCTTATAAAAAGATTGATTGATTGTATGTGAATTAGTTTTCTTTTTGTTCATCATAACATTAAGGGATTCGAAAAGAAAAACTTTCATCGTTCATATTGTAGTTTGTGAATGCTTGAAAGGAATAACTAGGGAAATTGCATTAGGTGTGCTCTTTGCACTTTGTCAAAGATCTGATTGCTCTATCCCTACTAGCTAAGGTTTTCATTGTTCAATTGAATGAAACTAATGCTTATCATATTAGTTGCATTTTAGGAATTGCAAACATACATCACATGGTGAACCTTGAAAGGAAAATTATAAATAATATCAACTTAAAATTTATCTGAATTTACCTAATGGAGCATTGTCACCTAACGAAAAACATTTAGTGGTTCTAGGCTAGAGACGTGTTCCTACGTCGTAAAACAAAGCAAATGTTGCTAACTTGTCTGCAATACATCCCGAGTGTGATACCTCATTCCACGTACATGAGTATATCATAGCTTGTCCACGTTCCTTCGGGTATATAGGGCAGTGTTACAGTACGTAAAGTATATGGTAATGCTCTCACTGTGCGGTTTTGCATTAGACAATGCTTATACGGATTGGGCCTCCACATACTTTTGGGTATATATAGGAGGACAACACTAGGTTTCTACCCATCCTTAGGTAACTGAGTCGGCCACCTTGTACACTGTGATACACCGAACACAACATTCGGGGAGATTGCCTGCCCGTACTTCTCGGTTCGCTGGGAGGTATTCTACAGTTCGCAGTTGATTGGTAAACGTTTGCCTAGATTATCCCTATTTTGTTTTGTTTTGTTACTTTGATTAAAATAAAATCAATTGACCGTGGATAACATCCTCTGCGCTCACTCCTTAGTTGATCTTAGGTTGAAACATGTGGCGACAAATCTGGAGCCCATCGATCAAGGAATTTCTTTTGATGGGAATCCTAGTCCTTTTCCTCCTTTCGGAAATATTGGTGCTCCTTATATGGCTACATTATCCCTACCAGGACTTGCCATTGGCTTGCTAGTATGGTTTTTTTCAACCTCCTTGGTTCAAAATTTCGTGATTTCTCCGCAATCAAGTACTCCTCCAACTAGACAAAATCAACCTCTAGTTGATCCTAAAGTTGACCCTTTTCCTTCTTCCTTGGTTGTTTCTTCCTCCCATTCTTCCTCTTCGCCTGGTGAAGGTATTGGTACTAGTAACCAGGTGGCTAAGAAGAATAAGAAAGGGAGGAAGAAGAAGAAGAAGAAGCAAAATCAATAGAGGGGCAACCAAGCAACCATTGCTTTGATTGCAACATCTGATGAGAAATCGTCAATCAAGCCTCACAAAGTTTGATATCCATGCAAAGTTTGTACGAGAGACCATATTCTTCGAGATTGTTCTGGTATTCCTCATATCTTAGAAGAATGGTCTTCCTGTTCACATCATCCTATGTCATCAACTTCTAGAGATCATGCTGGTGACAAACCATTAACTAGTGGTAGTAAAGTTCATGGAAAGAAGGGTAGAGTCAAGTTTCCCTGTAGGTTATGTGAAGGGAATCACCCCATTCACCTTTGTCCCTATTTGGATGAAGCCAAAAAGGTGTTGGATAACCATCCTGCTTCTTCGCGGCAACTTCCATTTGGTTACAAGAGACTCTCCCTTAATCCTTCACTAATTGATGAATTGATTGACCAAAATCAACCGTCGCTCAAACCCACTCTCTTTGAAAGTGAATCCTATGAGTCTATACCTGACCCAAATCAACAGGTCAAGTAAAAAGTTGACCCAATTTCACCTTCAGTTAATTGTACCTTTCTCGTAGAGAGTGAAACCACTCAAGTTCTTTTTGTTTCTTCAGATTCCAGTGAGCTTGGAGGCAACCCTCCTGTTCCATAAAGACAGGAGGAAAATCCTCCCGCTCTCGTAACTCAAGGGGATAATTCCCCCGTTCTTACGGTACCCCCTCCAAGTAGTCCGATCACTTCCTTTGATTGGAATCGGCTGGCAAGATTCCATCTTCCTTCTTATGTGCCTTTCCAGAACATAGTATAGGTTTGTAATATGATTGTACCTGGCACTATTATAGATGAATGTGCATCTGTGAGTATCCTTTCCTCCACTACTTAGCAAGCACTTGGTTCGCCGCCACTTGTGCCTATTACCCATAATATGTTGGCTTTTAACAGAGGAACCAATCAACCATTAGGGATCCTTCCTCAGTTGCCTATTAGTTTGGGAGGAAAAATTGTTTATATCAATGTGATGGTAGTCCCAGGCCCTTTAGATTACAATTTACTTCTTGGGCGTGACTATATTTATGACATGGGAGCTATTGTTTCAATACTCTTTCAAGTGATTTATTTCCTGCATGAAGGTAGAATTGTCACTATTGACCAGCTTTCATTTCCTAGTCCAAATATGGCTTCGAGTCAACCATCTTCCCTAAATGGTCCTTTTGTACCAATGGTATCATCCCCGCCATGGGTCAATTATGTGTCAACCTGTTCCATGCCTACATCAAGAGACGATCAATTATGTGATGTGTACATTATGTATTGGGGGCATTGGAACTAGATCTCAGATTCCTTGCTACGGATCCCTTCCAGAGCATTGTTCTCCCATCTGATGAGAACCTCTTGGAAGTCATGACCTCTTGTGAGTCGTGAACAAGGAATAGGAGGATATTTCCTTATCTTGTGTCAACCTCATTAAAAAATGAAACCAAGGATATGAGAATAGTTCTTGGTCTTGTATCAACCTCGTCAAAAAATGAAACCAAGGATATGAGGGTAGTTCCTTATCTTGTGTCAACCTCGTTAAAAAATGAAACCAAGGATATGAGGATAGTTCCTGGTCTTGTGACAACCTCGTTAAAAAATGAAACAAGGAATATGAGCATAGTTCCTTGTCTTGTGTCAAGCTCATTAAAAAATGAAACAAGGAATATGAGTAGAGTTCCTTATCTTGTGTCAAGCTCATTAAAAAATGAAACAAGGTCCCTTGGAGCAAAGTTCCAAGTCGAGTCTTTGATTAGATCTCATAAAATCCTAGTCGAGTCTTTCACTTGATCTCATAAATGAACCTTCATTCCATCCACCTGATAGCCATGAGTAGTCTACTTAGGTGAATGTAATGAAGCTTGGGGGGCATGCACCTAGTGGTAGTGTAAAGTTTCCCTGTAGGTTATGTGAAGGGAATCACCCCATTCACCTTTGTCCCTATCTGGACGAAGACAAAAAGGTGTTGGATAACCGTCCTGCTTCACTGCAGTGACTTCCATATGGTTACAGGAGACTCTCCCTTTCATCGTGCTGGGGGCATGTAAACTAAATTCAAGCATAGTTCTTCATTTTAAGATTGTGTAAAAATGAAACTGAATCCAAGCATAGTTTTTCGTTTCAAGCTTGTGTAAACATGAAACTGAATCCGAGCATAATTCCCTATGGTTCAAGCTTGTGTAAAAATGAACCCATTTCCATTTTTAACCCTCGTGATTGCCATTCTATCAGCCTTTCGTCAGATGAGCCTTGGTTGTTTTCATCCCATCGCCACCATCCCTTTGGCTGATCATGCACTTTCACTTGGTTGTTTTACCCTTTTTTGAGGAATAGTTGCAATGAGTGGTCTTATTAGTCAGCTTCTTCACATAAATCAACATGTTTTGAGAAGTTCCAACATCATCGGAACCAGTTGCTATCCTAGACACCACTCGTTCCTCAAAATGGAGTCCTCTTTAAGCTCTTCTCAGACTCTCGAAATATGAAAATATTGTCGAGCGCTTGTACTTTTCAGCTCGTTAACGGATTGGAAATGACATCTACTTAGTATAAATTTAACCCTTTTTTGAGATGAGATAAATTATTTACGAAAAAGGAATACGTTGACCGAACATGGTCAATAGGTTCTCTCTCGTATTGTTTTATGCTTTTTCGGGCTTGAGAGACAAATGTACGAAAAAGAACTTGTGGAGTTTTCTTTTCGTCCCTTTTCAAACTCTCTAAAAATGAAAAGGACTGAGTTATCTTTGTCGTTAAACTCGTTAAAACATAAAATAGCGACAAACTTGTCGATCATGACAAGACTGAGTTTCACCTTTTCTAGACTCGTTAAAACATCACATAGCGATGGATTCACCCAAAGGGTGGAATTATACAACAACCATAAGTTATCCTCCTCAATCTTGATTAAAAATAAAGAGGTACTGGTCAGCAATGACTGGGGAAAATGGGAAAAATGGGTAAACCACTTTATGGTAGCAGGTCGCTCTTGAACATGACACTTTCACTCCATCACTATGACTATTTGGGTTGGGTTATCTGCTTGATGGTTATCATACCTATGGTCTATCACACCATCCATCACTTTTGGTTTTGGGTCAATGTTGCGAATTCATTCAGACTATTTGGGTTGGGTTATCTGCTTGATGGTTATTATACATATGTTCTATCACACCATCCATTACTTTAATTTTGGGTCAATGTTGCCAATTCATTCAGTGTCGCCAATATGTTCAAGAGAAGTCATTCAGTTAAAATTCATCCTTTGCAATACTCATAAACCTTCATTTTCATGATCGCCATTCCTGAACCTTGTGTCATCAGTCAAATTCCGTCTCCAAAATCATTACACTCGTTTTGAGTCATTGATGTGGGATACATCAAGGCCCTCTTGTGACAAGTTGTTCTTGTTGACATCATCTCATTATCCAAGAAGTTGACTTAGGAACACCCTTCTAGTACCTTGAGGCTTGCATACATCAATGGAAAGTTTCTCGCTTTCGGCGATAGGTTGATATCAATGGACTTTGACCGAAAGAATTTGTATTGTGTTCGACATCAAATCATCCATTCACACAATCTAGAATGTACTGAAGTACCTTGAGGATCATTATCATTATCGGTGATTTCTCTCACATCTGTTAATCACTTACATCATTGGCTAGTAATCAGATGGTGTCTTCCCATGTTCGACTTCAGATCACATATTCACATGGTTAGACTCGTACTTGAGCAAACGATTGAACAAGATAGAAGACCCCGGATCTAGTTTCATCCATCCGGGCTGTGATTTCAGGAAATGTACCAAATCATCTGTGCAATGGCTTTACATTGATGGTCATTCCAATCATGGGTGTATATCTATGGACGACTATATATGTACTTGTAATGAATGTTTATATGCTAAGCATGGGTATGCGTTCCCTCAGCAATTCATGAGAAAAAATCAAAATATCATGATATTATGTATTGTAATCAATGTAGGTCACCAACCACTTCGGAACCTCCTCATCACATCGTAAAGCATATCACTCGACATTATTATTTTCGACTTCATGCTTTAGGGGGAAACTGTTACAGATCCATTTGGGCACATCATTCCCATCACCCATATTAGTGTTTTAGGGCTCATCAAACCCTAATTTTAGTTGCTACATGCCCTAAACAAGTCAACCTATTGAATGCCTCCTTCCCAGACAGTTTCATGGCCTGAAGACATCCTAAAATGACTCCTTGAAGGACCAGCGCAGGTAGGCCCATGTAAGGGTGCTCTGCAGAGCACTTAGGCCCATGCAAGGGTGCTCTGCAGAGCACTTAGGCCCACTTTGACCTACGCTGGGCGAGATTGAGCAAAATTTGCATAGGGTTCTGGGAATATTCCTTGGTTCTAGATCATTCTAGAAGGATCCCACCTCTTATCCCCTCCTATGAGCTTGAAATTGGATAGGCTAAGGATCCATTAACCTCCTATCCTCTCATCCCTTCCTCCATGGAAACTAACTCTAAGTTTGGAAGGCCATTCAATACCCTCATTTATGACAAAACCTCCTCCATCTTCCTATAAATTGAGCACTCATCTAAGTGATCAAGGGTTGGATTATGTTGAATTGTAAGGAGATAATGTTGCTATGAGAATTGGATTTGAAGCAAGTATTGTAATGCTACAAGTTTGTCATGATTTTGATGTGATGTGGATGGGATCCAAGCTGGAGGAATGAATTTGAATCAGACACAATGGTTGTAATTCCTTCTTCTATTCAATAAAGTATTTGAACCTTTCTCCCATATGTTTGTATTATCTTATAATGCTTATATGTGTGAAACGTATCTGATTCCATTCACTTATATTCAATAGATATTTTGCTTTGATTGATTCTTTGTTTTTCTGTTTGTGTTTATAGGTACTTCTCAAGCGTATTAAGTATGGGAAGGAGCGATAGGATCGATACAAAGGAGACGAGAGGAAAGTGGAACTACAAGTAGGTCTTCTCATCTTCTCATATTATCTATTGCTTATAGGAAAAGACTAAAATACTTTAAACTATTGTTCTAGATATGGCTACTTATCTAGGGAATTAATATTTACCCGTAGATACCAAATTGTCCAAAACACTTCTGTTTTGCTATACCACACTTCTTACAAAATTCTTCAAATTCCTTGTTGCAAAACTCTCCACCGTTATCTATCCTCAACACCTTTATCTTCTCCTCTGTCTGGTTTTCCACCTGAACCTTAAATTCTTTAAACTTGTCAAAGACTTCAGATTTCTTCTTGAGGAAATATATCCATGTATTCCTTGAGAAGTCATCTATAAATGATACATAGTACACCCACTTACCCAGTGATGGAACATTCACAGGTCCAAACACATCACTATGCATAAGCTCTAATATCTGTTTTGCCCTCTTACCACCAGAGGGGAAACTCACCTGATTCTGCTTCCCATATACATAATTTTCACAGAAATCAAAATCCAGAGAGCTATTAGTCATACCTTCTACCATACATTTACCATGAAGTATTCGAAGGCCCTTATCTCCAATATGTCCAAGCCTTTGATGCCATAACATGGTCTTTTCTCAAGAGACCACTAGATTTTTTGCTCCACTTTCAGGAACCACAGAACTGTTGCACCCATCAATAATAGTGCTACCTTGCAACTTGTATAGAGTTCCAATCCGAACTCCCCCCATCAATACCAGTGCTCCCTAAACCATCTTGCAGGTATCTTTCTCGAACACTATTTTTACACCTGCATCATCCAACTTGCTTACAAAAATCAAATTTCGGGTTAATGTAGGAATATGCAGAAATCCCAGAAGTGTTATAATCCTTCCACCTTGCAACTTCAACTTAACCTTTCCGCGACCAATGATTCTAGCCTTCCTTTCATCCCCCAAGAAGACATCACCACCATCCTATTTCTCATACTCGCAGAACCACTCTCTATGGGGAGTGAAGTGAAAGGATGCACTTGAGTCAATCAACCATGCCTCATGATATACATGTGTACTTGAAGAAGCCAAGTACACATCCCCACCTTCATCTGAGGTGGTTTTCGCCTCTGCATAAGGAGCATCATTAGATCCCTTTCCTTTGTCAGGAGCTTTAGATTTAGAGTCCCTTTTGTAGTTCCCTTCCTTTCCGCATTTCCAACACACCACCTTTATAGGTTTTCTTGGAGATTTAGATCACCCTCTATATTTAGATCTCCCACTCGATGTCTTATTTTTGTTTATGTTCTGGGACCGTCCTTATATAGACAAGGCATCACCATTCTAGCTCTCCATATTTTTTCGTCTCATCTCCTCCGTCAACAAGGATGAGACTATTTCATCAAACTGCAAGGTAGTTACATTGATACCTATTGCAATAACTAGACTATCCCACAAATCTGGCAGAGAACAAAACAAACTGATGCACTTATCTTCATCTGAAATTTTAATATCAACAGATAATAATTGACTTACCACAGTATTAAATGCATTCAGATGCTTTGTCACTGAGTCTCCATCTTTCATCCTTAGGTTATATAGATTTTTCCATAGGAAAAGTTTATTCACTAGAGACTTAGATTGGTACAAAGTCCTTAACTTGTCCCACAAAGCCTTCATTGTAGCTTCCCCTGATACATTCAACAATACTGAATTTGAGGCACACAATTGTATTGTGCTCTTTTCCTTCTAATCCAACTTCTTCCATTCTTCATCGGATACTCTTGTTTGTTTAGTACCCAGATCTACCGCGATCCACTGAGCTTTGTCCACCAACAGATCCTTCATCTTTAATTTCCACAACTCAAAACTCTGACCATTAAATTTCTCAATCTCTATCTTTCCACTGCTTGCCATCTTCTTTCACCACCAGAAATGATCCCATAGATCTCCCACTGAACAAGGTCTATCACAGGCCCAAGCAAAACCCCTCAGCGACAAAGGCGTCCCCTTGAATCCAAAACAGCTCCGATACCAAATGTAGGTTTTAACCCTGTACAAAATTTACCTGCATATGAATTCTAAAAAAAACATAAAATAAACAAAGGTGAGAGAATAATACATAAAACAAATATACACAAAGATTTTCCACTGGATCCCAAAATTGGGACTACCAGCTTGATTTTTCATTATTTTCCTTTCAATGTTACAATACATATATATACATGTCGAAGCATCCAATACCATGGACCGAAAACCATCGTGCCCAAAACCATGTGCGAAAACCATGCACAAAACCATAGGTAGGTTCACCCCACCTAATATGGGGTCCAAAAAACAAATTCCTCGGGGTGCTACCTCGGACCCCGTAGAGGGGGGCTACCCAACCTCCTCAAACCCCCTGGACAGGGGGTGTTGCTGCCCCCCCTGTGATGCCCCGCTGCGCAATCGGCGTAATGAAGGGGGGGATTTGCCCCCCATCTAACTCCCCGGTTAACTAGGGGCCTAGTCGTGGAAAGAATATAACACAACCCAACAATTAACACTAGTATGATCATACTTAAAAGGATCTCCCAACCTCCCCTTGTTTAAGGGAGATCACTGAGCCACACAAAAAGTTGGTAGGGTGCAACACTAAGAATATTGAGGAGGTCACCCATCCCAATATTGCCCTAGCCCCAATGCACTTAACTGCACAATTTTGATGGGATCAGGTGCATTAATTTTGGTATGATCACATGTACAAGGATCGAGAGGGTGGGCATCATGTGCATTAATGTTGGTATGGTAACATGTGCAATGATCGTGAGGGTAGGGGTGAGGGGAAATATTAGATTAAAAAAAAAATGAAGTTACAATTAATGTGAAAATATGAAGACTTTTATACAAGAAAAAATATAAATTATGGCTCCCTGATATTGATAACAAATAATGACTAATCCATGACCACATCAATTGTAAAATCACTAACAAGACAAAAATACAACATATATACTTTGACTCTGTGAGTTCAAACTAGAAAAAAGTTTAGTGCATAACCATTACAATTGATTTCACCTATGATTGTGATAACTAATTTGCAATGGATGAACACCTTGCTCACTATTTCAAAATTTTAACTTTTTTTTGATATATTGAGAATTACAAACTATGATGTTTTGAAGATGATTAATAAATTGGTAGAAGTTTAAAGTATTGTAAAAAATATTATTTTGTTCAATGTATTAAGTTTACACATGAGTTTCCATAGTTTTCCACTCAGAGGGATTGCTTGGCATTGAATACAGTGCTTTGTCAATTGAACAATGGGAAACTCTAGTAGGTTCTTGGCAAGATTTTACAGTTTATGGTACTACTCTCATGGGTCACCCAGTCGATACAATCTCCTTACCTACTTGGCATTGATTAACAAACATTCAATGGAAATCTCACCATATATATGACCCTTAGGGTGGGAACCACCTCTTTCAGACTAGTTTAGGGTGGAAAATGGCTATATCATTCCTGATAAAGGTCTTTGGCCATAGGAATTTGGTTCTCCTTCATACCAAGATCATTGAGATAGGCATTGAGCCCCCTTGTTCTAGCCTAGTTGAATGGATTTTTAACTGGCACTAGTGGACTACCAAACATAAGTATAGGAAGGAAAATATGACACAAATAGGACATTTCCTCATCCCATACTGAAGACAATGTCTTCTCTTATCACATTTTTATTTTCACAACTACATATCTCCAGTTCTGGAATGTGTTTCTCCATCACCTCAAAGAACAAACAAATTCGACTATTTGTGGCATTCTAGGTAGACCACCCCAAGAGCTGAGTTGTTTATGGGGACCTAGGTATGCAATAATTTTCATCCTTTACGTTTTCATTCTTAACACTCCATTTTCTCTAGGCATTTCCATTACAACTGCTATAGATAATACGGTCACTCCTGCTCCACATGAAATGCTTTAGATCTCAAAATGAGATTATTCCTCCCCCCCCCAACTATGCCTAGGGAATGTACCAGAATGCTTCATGATGTTACCTACTATTAAGAAAGAGGCTGCTCCAAAGCCCAGGCTCGAGTTGAAATATAAACCACATGTTATAGAGACCTGACTCCACAACCAGTCACTATGAGGATATCAATCAAGTGGGAAGGTAGCTAGCCAATGAGAGACACATTCTTACGAATATAGAAGTTCTCATGGAAGTGGTAGATTAGGTTCTTGATGCAAGTCACACTAGAGGTTGATACAATCAATACATGTACACTGTGGACATCTACTTGTATACCAAGTTTCTCTTTGGTAGGGTGCTTGCAGACATGAATGAAATCAAGGAAGATATTATATCGACTCTGATTCAATGCAACTTTAGGATCGTGAGAATGTAAAAGTAGATGGGCATTCCTTTGACCCTGACTTCTCCCCAGGAAACAACAAGAACCCCATTCCCTTCAAAGAAATTGATTTAAAGAAATCAACATGAATGTTTATTTTCTCCTTTGTCTTTAGATTTTTCTATGTTTTATTTCATAATTTTCTGGATGAGAAAGCCCCCCGTGGCCAAACAGTTAAAATTTATGTTTTTCCTCTTAGAACTTTAAGTATTCTCTTATCTTTTGAATGTTTGAATCAATTGAATTTTTGTGTTTAGTTTGGTTTCCCTAGTGGCGGGCTAGAACGAGCTTCACCAACTATGAATGTATACCTTTGATTATAGGCAATAAAAGCTTTTACTTCACAAAAAAGGTTAAAGTTATTAAAAAGAATATGACCTTGTTGGAAGTAATCTTAATGATGACCACAGAGGATATTGGCTTTCTTAGATACCATCTAGGTTGAAATCTCTTTTTGGACCTAAATTAGGACCTAAAATTGCTTCTCATTAGCGAAGAGCTCATCTTCCTTGGATGTACGGAAACATGATAACAATCCAATATCAAAAGGCATATGGTAGGAGTGGAGGTCTACCCCCATATAGACCACCAACAAATCATTTTAGATGGTATAACTTTCCTAGAATAAGATTAATGATTTAGTGCACATTCATGATTTAATTTACATGTGTATAATAATTAACTATTTAATTATACTAATTTTTATTTTTAATTTTGTGATTAGAGGAATTAAATAATTGGGTTAGTTTTGTACTTACATGATTTTGATCACTACCACTATAACCTCTAAGTTCTTACGTACACCCCTTCCACAAACATAGGTAAATCAAAGGGAT
The DNA here is from genome assembly GCA_031772625.1 of Pinus tabuliformis. Classification (NCBI taxonomy): domain Eukaryota; kingdom Viridiplantae; phylum Streptophyta; class Pinopsida; order Pinales; family Pinaceae; genus Pinus; species Pinus tabuliformis. Next base: position 434,122,450 of record CM062812.1, on the reverse strand, counting down.
TTGAACCTCAAATCTCTTGGTATATAACACTTTATTAGCATGACGATCACCAATTAAATTTCCCAAAATTTCACCACCATACTATATATATATATATATATATATTGCACTAGTTTTGTACTTACATGATTTTGATCACTACCACTATAACCTCTAAGTGCTTACATACACCCCTTCCACAAACATAGGTAAATCAAGGGGATTTGAACCTCAAATCTCTTGGTATATAACAACACTTTATTATCATGGCGATCAACAATCAAATTGCCCAATTTTTTTAGTTATAATAAATTTCACCACCTTACTATATATATATATATATATATATATATATATATATATATATATATATATATATATATATATATATATATATATATATATATATATATATATATATATATATATATATATATCACAAATGAATATGAGCCAATTGTCTACATATGAATTTGTTTTATTTTAATTGTGATTGTGTATAAATAGGGCTATAATATTCTGGATAATTAATTATCAACTAAGCAGTTTTCAAGTGGTTTCTCTACCTTGATATTTCATTAAAATGATTTCATTAAAATGGTTGATTTTATAAGGGACAAACAAGTCAATAATTATCGATTATTTACAGGAGAAGAAGACATCAAAATGATCCTAAGGAACCTCCACTTCAACCTGGATGATATTTACTCTAGGATGGCTAGAGTGGAGAAATACTTAGTCTCTACTTAGGATACTGAATCAGTGGAGGATCATGCAGATGACCATGAGGCTCTGGAAGTAATTAATAATGTTCCTTTGGTTGTGGAATCCTCGACCGCTCCCTCTCCCCAATAACTTCAAATTCCTTCTTCACCAGTTCTCATATCTGACTAGTCTCCTTGGATCGATCTCATCTTGCAAATGATGCGATGTCATAGTTCTTGTGAGCTACCTATTCTTTCACTCCTAGATTTTGGTCTCCTCGATCGCAATGGTACTCATGGATCTCGTTCCAGTTGCACTCCTAACATGGTTTTCTGGTGTTTCCATGGTCGTGTCCCTTATCTCTTTTTTGGAGTTTAGTCATCCGGCATGTAAATCTTTATGTTATATATGGTGACTCTAGTTTTTTGTTCTATAGCAATAGGAAGTGGTTACATGGTTTTTGATTGACAAGTATGGATATTGCAACTTTATTTTTTCTAGTCTTCCTTCACCTGATTAACACAACTATGCCTTTGAGAAGGAACATAAGGTTGCAGTCTAGTTTCGTCTTTACTTATGGAATAGTTACGTTTGGCAAGCCAGACATTTCATTGTAATAGATATCAATGTAATCTCTTTTCATTATAATATAAATCATTTGAAGGAATTCACAAAAAATAAAATAAAATTATGGATTATGATTTCAATGTCACGAGTGATAGTGTGTTTGAGAAATGGGCTACATAAAAAGACAAGTTGCTTCCTTAATAACATCTAACATGTTTAAAAATATGAATTTATGTGTTACTAGGTTATTTTTTAGTTCTGTTTAATCATGTATTTTCACTTCAACTATGGTAGTTTTACCTTTCATATACATCTTCATTTTCTTTGGTTTGGCCATATTGATCTAACTCAAACTTAAAATTGATTAACTCTTGGTTTAATAGTTCATTTATTTTTTGTGCAGGGAGGGCATAATAAATCCATTAAAATCCATTTTACTCTTTGAAGAAGCATTATTTTGGTGGCTCAAGAATGCTTATGTTCCCTCCAAAATTACATAGTGGGGACCTTATCAAACCATTTTTTGTTAATTATAGGGATTTATTACTCTTTTCCGATCATCTTGTCCCATTACTTTGTTGAGGTATTAGGATGGCTCACATTGAAGCCAATTTCAAAAGAAGTTCCACCATTTCATTATAAATAAATCCATTAAGGTCACATAAATAATCCATAATCTATAGTAAATTTATGTTGATAGATTTTCGCTAGAGAGATATTACACCTTGGCTATCATTTCTCTACTTCAAAAAATTCCATTTGTATTGATCTTGGAGTTGGAGCATACAAGGAAGAAAAGGATTTACCCTTATGGTTGTCTTTGCAACACATCTTATTAATTTCAAAATTGGTTCTCCTGAATATATGATTGGAGTTGGGTTGTTATCATTAGTTATTCAATTAAAAAATATTTTTTTTTTTCTAGCATAATTTACTTTTGAAAATATTTTTTTTTACAAAATATTCCTAAAAAAGGCGTTAAAATTGCAAATGCAATTATCGAGTTAGATTTTGAATCATACAATTCTAGATCCATGATATCTCTTAACAACTAATATGAGCCTCCTTTTATCCTATAAAGGAAAGGTTTTTACTGAATTTGAGAGTAGGAGGGGGTTGTGATATAACATACTTATGCTGGTGAAGTTAGGCCATGTTCTCATAGATCGAGTTTTTGTTCATGTTATGTTTGCTTGTGGAGAATATTGCCTTAACTCTTTGTTAATGATCCTGTCTTGAGGGTGTCTTGTGGATCTATAGAGTTACACCTATCAATGTGTAAGGACAACATTTTTGTATTGTTGAAAATATCATATACATGTGGTTAATGAAAGAAGATCCTACAATTAGGTAATGGAGGTACAACAATTAGACGAGCTATATTTTGGCTGGTTGATGTACTAATGTTATTTATGAATTAAGAAATTTATATTCTTTACCCCTTTCAATTGCTTGGTATTTCTATCATGGATTATATTCTAAATGTATGAATTGATACCCAATTATATTTGAATTACATTCACTTGTGATGTATATGTTGGAGAAATATTTTGTTTGTCTCTTTTGTGTAAAAATATGAAGCTAATGAAAAATATGGAAGTAGTATTGAATTGAATCACATCACTTGGATCTACATCAAAGTTTGGAAACGAATTATGTTATTTCTTGTTATCTCTTATTGCATTTCATGTAGAAACAACTAGTTGAGGGAAATTACTATTTGATATCTACATATGGTCTATGATGAGTTTCCAACCCTGTCATTAGGAAATTCTCTATCTTAGATCAAGAAAAAAATCCCTATAATAAATTGGTGACTCTACTAGGGAGAATTAATTTTATTTCTTTTTCTGGGTTGAATGTTGGGTGTCTAGAAATTCTAATATTTAGATCCACTTTTCCTATTATTTATCCTTTCCGTTACGCTAAGTAGTTTGGAAAAATTATATTATGTTCAAACCCATTGAAATCAGTTTACATCTTACATGACATGAGCTCTTCGCATAGGCTTGTAGTCCAACATGGCTTTTATTGTGAACACTAGTTTCTCCACTAAGGCTACCACATGCACATCGGTTACTTTACTCTAGCCACTACACTTGTAGGGAAATTGAAAATTATTAATTTATTACATTATTTTTAACCCAAAATTGAATCTTTGTCTCTATTTGAAAACTTAAATATTCTACCTACTAAGTAGATATTGGATATTGTAGTGATTACTTGTTTTATTATGAGTTGTGTTATGTAAGTTAGGTCTTTTTATTTGAGGAATTTTTGTTAGAAGGTTTGAAAGTGTTTTTCCAAGATATTGTTCTTTTTTTGTGATTGCATCATATAAAGCTCTAAAATTGAAATAAAATGGCATACAAAATAACATACTTGATTTCCTTGTTCATTTAAATTCAAAATAATAATATCAAGAATGGCATAATTTGTAGTTGAAGGAAAATGATCGCATAATTTGTAGTTGAAGGAAAATGAGTTGAATGTTGTTTTCTTATCTTCTTTAAATGTCAATACCTGAATAATCAAACCATTGAGTTTTATTCCATTACCTTTTAACTAAACAATAACTCGAAAGCAAATAACAAAGTAAAATATACTAAACTTGTTTTTATTTGATAGGAAAACCAAAATTAGTCTAGATGTTAGGACCTTAATTGTAGGTTTGGAGAGTAAATTCTCTAATGCCACTCAAACAAAATTAAGAATCTATTATAGAGTGCAAAATAATTTAGTATACAAAGGTATTTGCTAGGAAGCACCTCTAATATGGGCATCTAACATTAGGTCAAGTCTATTTGGGTGTTGAAATATCCTCTCTCATCCTTGTTGATGGGTCAATGTGTATTAGGGAATTTGGTAAAAGTGGTATATCCTTGAAGTGAAATATATTCTCTAAATTTTTACTAGATGATGAAATTATTAAATGTCCCTTCTCAACATAGAAGCTTGACTCATGGATGTTGCACCCAACTACTAATTGTGAAGTAGTAAACTTAGTAAATTTTCATAATTTGTTCACAAGTGACTACAAGTGGGAAGTACTTGTGGTATCTATGATAGATCCATAATGCAACAGTCCTAGGTTAAAAGTTCTTGTAATAAAGTTAATAAAGGAAAAATAAGACCAAGGTCATGGGACTTGTATTCCAAGCTAAATGTTGGGCAAAGTTTCCTAGTGGGCATCACTTGTTATTTATTATGGCCAAAGGGAAATTGGAAAAGGCATTGGAAAAGGATTTGAAAAGGAAAAAAGGCATTAATGTTATTTTGTTTATGAAAATGAGGAAAATAGGAGAAAAGGGAGGTGAAAGATCACAAATGTGAGGAGGAAATTGAAGGAAAATAGAGGCAAAATGAAGAAATTAGAGGCATCAATAATAAAAAGACATCAGAGCATTAGTTTGGGGCCTTTTGTCATTTATGTTTTCGAATTAGTTTAAGAGAGGAGAAGAGTACCAAGAGGAGAAGGAAAGCAAGCAAGCAAGGGAAGGACAAGGAGGGAAAAGGAAAGCAAAGGAAAGCAAGGATTAAGTAAGGAAAGGTTGGATAAAGTGGCTCTAGCGGGAATACTTGTAGGTAATAGGTTGCATATATGATATCCTAGCTGGTTTTTGCATGCATGGTATATGAATGTGTATATTTTGTTCATTTGTTGTCATTAGCATGGGTTTTTTTCGGGTTTCAACAGTGGTTTTAGCCTTGCCTTGCCATTTCTGGATAGCCATGGTGTGATGGGATTCATTCTTGGTTGAGCTTTGGATTGCTAGAAGGTTTTGGATTCAGGTGAGGTGGTCTCTGAAAAATCCCAAGGGTTGGGGATGGATATGATTTTCTCTAGGAAGCCCTCAATAGGTGGGTGGAGACAGGAAAATTACTCAAGGGATGGTGAAGGAATTTTGAGGCATCCAATCTTGGTTTGGTTTTGTGATCTCGAGATTAGTTTAGGTGAGATCATGGTAGTGTGAGGGTGGAGGTGGTTTAACCTTTGGATTCCCTTAGTTTTTTATGGATTGGTTTATCCCATGAGATCCGAAATTCATGCTTAGAATATGGCATGGGGGTAATTAGCTGAAAGAAATATTTGGTTCAACCCAATTTTTGGTCGGGTGGTACATGGAAGTGCCTGACTTGGTTCGCTTTCTTATATGTCAATAAGAGATAAGTTCCTCTTGTATTTCATGAGTAACTGTACTTGTTATTATGTGGCTTTAATGATTGTTCTATAATTGTTATTTATTTGGTTATATGCTAGTTATAAGCATGGTTCTATGATAGATTGAAGTTATGGCTCTTATCACGTTTTATTGATAAAAGAATGGTTAATGAGTGCATGACCTAATAGATGCTATTGCAACTATTGTGAGAGGACATTAGTCCTTCTTGGTAAACCTTCGATAAGTTTCAGATACCTATGCTTAGATATGCATTCATGACCTGTAGATCTCATGTTCTCAATGTGTTTGATGGAATGAATATTATCGTTAGACCTGTCTAGGTTAAGTCCTTGATTAATTTTTGTGTTAAAGGACTTGTCTTTGTGTTATTTATCATTTCTAGGAGTTTCATTAAGTTTTGGGCAGAGGTATAGATCTTATCTTTGAAAAAGTGGCTGAGATCTCAGGGTCGCTAGCATAGAACTGAGTGGAAAATACTGTAGTCATCGGGAAGCAGGCTTGTGGAAGTGACTAGAGGGTTATAGTCTCTTGGAGTCCTTGTCATGGGAGCGACTAGGGGTCTATTTCATTGAAAAAGAAATTTAACTCAGGGGTTGGGAACCTGGAGTGGTTGGTTAGCCCCTAGTTGTCTTGTAGCACTTGAGGGAAGTTAGTAAGGTCTTGTGTTGTCGACTCCATTTCCTTAAAGTTATCTCGGAGGTTAAGTCATGTCATAGTAATCATCAGCTCATGCTTACCCCAGGAAAGATGGTGAAAGAGGGTAGATATGGGAGGAGATGTGTTACAGAGTGGTATCAGAGTAGGTTGTGCTCTCTTTGGGTAATATATGATACCACATAGTAGTATCAGAGTAGGTTGTGCTCTCTTTGGGTGAGATATGATACCATAGAGTGGTATCATAGCATGGTTCAAATACTTGGACTTGATGGGATAGATGCATGTGGTTATGCATGCATTATCATGGTTATGGTTGTCATGCATGAGGTCATGGTATGAAGTTGGTATAGTCATGAATGTTGTTGATATATTGACATGATTATGATTATATATGTATCATGCTAATATGGATTGATTTTGCAGATGAGATAAGCCTCCCCTGAACATATTTGAGGTATGGTTTTAATTATGGTACCTATTTGTTTTATCTGACATGGTACACTTACAGGAAGAAGATAATCAAAGATGACAAGAAAAATGGTAGACTACAGTTCATGTAACTCTCCATACAGATCAGTTGGGTAGCAAGGATATGAGTATTCTCCGTATATAGAAGACACATTAAGGAGTTTGAGGGAAGAGATCAGAAGTTGCAAGGCCGACAATGATAGATTGTTTTAGGTTCAAGAAAGACTTGCAAGGGCCCAGGAAAAACAAGCATAGTTCATGTAGTTATAACAATGTAAACTTTGAGAAGGGAATTGATATTGTTACCCGTTTCGTAGGGATAGCAAAAAAGTGACCTGATTTTGAAAAGGGGCGATGCAGAACACACATATTTTTTTTAGAGCATAGTTTTTGGCACTTTAAATTTTTGTATGTACATTACGTTTTAGAATTTTAGTGATTTGCATGCTGATTTAAAAAAGTGGTGATTCTGCATCAGGCCTTTTTTTTAAAAGACCTATTTTTGACTTTAAATTTTCTAATATATGAAATGTAGATTATTATTTTCTATATTTTACAATTTTTGACACTTAAGTGTGGATATATATATTTTTTTAAATGTTACATTTTTTTTACACTTCAAATTTTTTATGTCAAAAATTTTTTAACATAAAAAAAGAAAATATAAAAATATATATAAAAATGACAAAACAAAAACATGGAAAATGTAAAAAAAATAATTATTTGGTAAACCATAAAAAATTTTGGAAAAAAAAAACTATAAAATTAATTAACTAAAAATAGAAAATTTTAAAAAATCATTAACAAAAAACTACAAAAAAAAAAAAAAAAAAAACCAATAAAAATCTAGAAAACTATTAAAATCAAGATTAAAAACATAAAAAAAACCAAAATATACTCAAATTAAAAAAAAAACCAAAAAACAATTAAAATTTTAATATATATATATATATATATATATATATATATATATATATATATATATATATATATATTTTAAAATAAAAAAACCTAAAAGAATTTTAAATTTTAAAAAATATATATTTTAGATTTAAAAGAAAAACCATTTAAAAATTAAAAAAAAAACATATATTTTCAATTTTAAAAAAATAAAAAACATTTAAAACTTAAAAAAACATATATGCACGTAGCTCCGCCGCCTAGGGCCACGCTCCCATAGGCAGCTGAGCGGTGGCTATCCGATTTCGAGAATCAGACATCCACTGCCCGGTCGCCCGTGGGGGCACGACCCTAAGTGGTAGAGCTGCACCAGCTCTGCTGCCCAGGGCCACGCCCCCACGAGTAGCCAGGCACTGGCTATCCGATTCTTGGAATAAGATAACCTTCGTCTGACCGCCCATGGGGGTGGTTATCCAATTCTCGGAATCGCATGACCACCGCTTGGCCACCCGTGGGGGTGGCTATCCGATTCATCTGATTCTTGGAATCGGATAGCCACCACTTGGCTGCCTGTGGGGGTGGCTACCCAATTCTTGGAATCGGATAGCCACCGCCCGACCGCCCGTGGGGGGTAGCTATTTGATTTTGGGAATCAAATAGCCACCTCCAGACCGCCCGTTGGGGTGGCTATCCAATTCTCGAAATTAGATAGCCACCGCCCGACTGCCCGTGGGGGCGTGGCCCTGAGCGACTGGGTGGTGGCTATCTGATTCCGAGAATTGGATAACTACCCCCACGACGGTTGGGTAGTGGTTATTCGATTTTGAGAATCAGATAGCCACCGCCCGGCCGCCCAGGGCCGCGCCCCCACGAGCTGCCGAGCGGTGGCCGATAAAATTGTTTTTTTAATAAAAATAAAATTTGTTAAACATATTAATTGTATTTTTTATTTTATTTTTTTAAATTTAAATTAATTTTTTTTTTTAATTTTATATATATTTGTAAAATATATTTTTTAAAATATTTTAAATGCTATTTTAAAAAAAATACAAAATATATTTAGCTTTTCTTAATTTTAAATGTTTTTTTTTTTTTTTTTTTAAATCTAAATTTTAAATCGATGTCAAATCTAAATTTAAAATTAAAATTTAATTTTTTTAATATAAAATTTGAAATGTTTTTATTTTAAATCAAAAATAATTTGGCTCTCTCTTTCTTTTTTTTTTTAATGTTTTTTGATTTTTTTAAAGCATATTTTTATTTTTTTTAAAAGTTTTTAATCTTAATTTTAGTAGTTTTTTATTTGTTAATTTTCTATTTTTTTTTTAATCTAGTTTGTTTTTAATTTTTTTTGCTTTCATTAATGCTTTTTAAAAATTTCCCATTTTTACTTAATTTTTTTTATTTTTATTTTTTAATTTTTTTTTCCAATTTTTTTTTTTAATGGTTTACGAGATTAATTTTTATTTTTATTTTTGAAAATATGTTTTTTTTATTAGTTATTTCTTTATATATTTTTTAATTCTTATAGGTTATTTTTGTTTTTTTTTTAACATTTTTTATTTATTGATTTATTTATTTTTTCTCTATAATTTTATGTTTTGTTTTCAATATATATTTTTATTTACATTTTGCTATTTTTTTTAAACTTTTTTTTTGTTTTTATTTTTTTCATTGTTTTTATTTTTAATTTTATGTTTTCATTATTCTTTTGAAATTTTAATGTTTTTGGGAGTCATGATAAAATATTTTACACCATTATTTCAAAATGTTGAAAATTTACCCTAGAAAAAAATGTGTTATTTGAGTATTGACGCTTTTCATTTTGAGGGTGTTTTTTGCACAATTTTTGCACATAAAAATTCGGTTTTACTGGCATTTTTTAAGCATGTTGAAAATTGACCTAAAAAAAAGGTCATCGTTCCAGTATCAACACTTCTCATTTTCAGGGTGTATTTTCACAATTTTTGCACAAAAAATTTGTTTTCATTGCCATTTTTAAAACATGTTTAAAATTTACCCTAAAACAAAAACCATTGTTCTAGTATATACACTTTTCGTTTTTAGCACTATTTTTCATGTTTTTTCGAGGTTTTTATGCCAAAGTTCCCGTTTCAAAGTTTACATTGTTTTATCCTTCAGAGTTTATCAATCTTGCAAAGACATGGACATTTGAGGATTAGTCAAGAGCAGGAAGAGAAGAATAATGGAGCCTATGGTAGCAGGTCTTGGTCAATATACATGTTGGATAGAGAGGACATAGTTAGAGGTGGAAGATCATTGGATACACTTGATAGGAGGACCTGTATGTATGGATATCACTCTAGTTCCTCATCCATGCCACATCATCACAGTTGTCACCGCCATCATCCTTATAGGAGGAGTGAGTACTTACCTAAAGAGTTCAAGAAGTTAAGCCACCTACATTTGATGGAGAGATGAAGAAGTCAGAAGATGCAGAGGCATGGTTGTTTGGGATGAAGAAATTATTCAGATTGCATAACTATTCAGAGAACATGAAAGCCAAAATAACCACCTTCAGTCTGAAAGGGAAAGAAAATATCTAGTGGGAAGATGTGAAGAATGTTAAGGGAATTCAGGAAAAAGAGTTGAATTAGGATGGGTTTGAGAGTCTCTTTAATAATAAGTACTTGTCTAAGAGGCATTATGATGACAGCGTTAGAGAGTTTTATGAGTTGCAGATGGGTTCCATGACAAATTATGAGTATACTAGTAGGTTCCTGGAGCTGTTGAGGTATGTGCCTTACCTTAAGGATGAGAAAGCGAATATTCAAAGGTTCATTAGTGGGTTTAAAATAACATATAGAGACCAGATTGAGTTTGATGAACCTTGGTCATTGGAGGAAGCGATCATGAAACTGAAGCACTGTTATGACCAATCTAAGCGTAAACATGAGCCTAAGCGTGATTTGAAGGGAAATTAAAAAGTTAAAGGCATGTGGCCACCAAAGCTGGGAAGATCTTAGGATGCATGTGAGAAAGAAAATGTGGCTCCTTACAAGAAGTTCAATGCAATTGAGAAGGGACATGGGTTGTAGCCTGGAGAGCAACAAAATAGAGGTGATGGTAGGGGACCATTATAGTGTTGGATATGTGACAAAGATCATTGCAAGAAGGATTTTACATTGTACCAGGGTTGCAGGCCTCATATCTACAATTCTCAAGAGGTGTAGACAATTGGGGATGTGGGCCATAACATTCCTCTGATTTATGCATCTGTGGACAACAAGCGGGCATATCACTAGAGATCCATTATTGAGATGGAAGGTAGGATCTGTGGTTAAGTTGTTGTTATTTTAATTGACCTTGGGTCTAATTATAGTTATTTTAATCCTGACCCGGTGGATAAGTGTGGTTTGAGAAAAGAAGTCCATGCAGAGTCTTGGTTGGTGCAATTTTCTATAGGTACTAAGAAGAGAGTTCATCATTGGGTAAGAGCTTGTGCATTTGAGATGAATGGTATTCCTACATCAGTAGATCTAAATGTGATTCCATTGGAGTCATATAGTATGCTTTTAGCTATGGACTGATTGTACCTCCACAAGACCAAAGTAGACAGCTATGACAAGGTTATTGAGTGCCTTGATGATAATGGGGAAAATAGAATCTTACAAGGAAAGAAGAAGCCTATGTCTGTGAGGGTGGTCACAACTATGCAGGCTAAGTGCAGTCACAACAAGGGATGTGTAATTTTTGAAGTTCATATTTATAGTGACAAGAGTAAGGATTTTGAGGATGAAAAAATATTCAAGAGGTACCTTATATTGTAGCAGTTTCAGGATGTGTTTCCAGTAGAAATTCTAGAGTTGCCTCCCCACCGAGAAGTGGAATTTTCTATTAAGTTGGTACCAATGGTGACACCAACAGTAAAGGAACCTTATAGGATGAGCACTATAGAGCTAGTGGAATTGAAGTTGCAGTTCAAGGAAATACTTGAGAATGAATACATTAAGCCAAGTGTGTTGCCTTGGGGTGCACTAGTGTTGTTTGTGAAGAAGAAGAATGGTACTCTTAGGTTATGTATTGATTACAGGAAGTTGAACAAGGTAACCATCAAGAACATGTATCCATTGTCGAGGATTAATGATTTGTTTAACTAGTTGAAGGGAGTAACAATGTTCTTAAAGATTGGTTGAAGATCAGGATACCATCTGGTACACATCAAAGAAGAGGGCATCTAAAACATTGCTTTCTAGATCAAGTATGGGCATTATGAGTTTTTTGTAGTTCCTTTGGTTTTGAATAATTCTCCAGATACTTTTATGTGCTTGATGAATACTATATTTCATCCTTATCTGGACAAGTTTGTGAATTTATTCGTTTGATTCCATATTGGTATATTATAAGAACGAGGAAGAGCATGTCGAACACTTAGCAACAATATTGAGATTGCTAAGAGAACATCAGTTGTATGCCAAGCTTATAAAATGTAGTTTCTTTTAGGTAGAGGTACCTTAATTGGGACATGTTGTTTCCAAGGAAGGTATAGTAGTGGATGCGGAAAAGCTAAGGGTTATCATGAAGTGGGAAATTCCTAAGAATGTGGATGAGGTTATATCATTAATGGGATAGCAGGTTACTATAGGAGGTTTGTCAGGAACTTCTCATGGATTGCATATCCTATTACATCATTGTAGGGGAAAGGAAAGAAACTTGAATGAGAAGAAGAATGTGCAACAAGTTTTGAGAAGTTGAAGCAGTGTTGAAAAATTCTCAAGTGTTAAAGATTGCAGATACAAATAAAGATTTTGTGGTGTGCACAAATTCTTGTAATACAGGACTTGGTGGCATCTTGATGCAGGAGGGTCAGGTGATGTGTTATGAGTCAAGGGAACTGAATGGGCACGAGCATAATTATGTGACTCATAACTTTGAGTTGGCAGTGATAATTCATGCATTATTAATGTGGAGGCACTATCTTCTTGGAAGGAGGTTTGTATTGATGAGTGATCACGCAAGGCTGAGGTACCTAATTGACCAACCGAATATGAATTCTAGGAAATCTAGATGGTTGGCGACCCTTAGTGAGCTTGACTTTGGGATCATATACATTAAGGAAAAGGAGAATAAGGTTGCAGATGCTCTAAGTAGAAGAGTACATGTAAATCATATAGCATTTATGAGTTCTTATGGGACAGGTTTACAAGGTTGGATCCTATAGGAAGGAAAGTAGTATGATAGGTACCAATAGTTTAAGCATAGGTTAAAATAGGGTACATGTGATCAGGATATGGACTATCATCTCATAGCAGATGGCTTGGTTAGATTCAGGGATAGGATCTATGTGCCTAATGACAATGAGCTCAAGAAGGTGATTTGAGGGAGTTTCATGTCAAGCAATATTAAGGCAACACAATATATTAGACGACATTGACAATGTTGAATAAGTTCTACTATTGGCCGAATATGAAGAAGGAAGTGGCAGAGTTTGTTGCTAAATTCTTGGATTGTTAGTAGGTGAAAGTTGAGTGTAAGCACCTAGCTCATTTGTTATAGCCTATTTTGATTCCAGAATGGAAATGGGAGGTCATTTCCATGGATTTCATTACAGGTGTGTCAAGGACATTGAAGCAGCATGATTCCATCATGGTTTTGGTTGACAGGTTGAGCAAGGTAGCTCACTTCATTCCAATGAAGACTACTTATATAGATAGTGAGGTAGCACAGGTCTTCATCAAGGAGATAGTGAGGTTGCATGGTGTTCCAAAGAAGATTGTGTCGGGAAAAGATGCTAAGTTCACTTATAGGTTTTGGAAGGAGTTATTTGTAGGTTTAGGTACAAAGTTGGCCTTCAATATAACTTATCATCCATAAACAAATAGAAAAATAGAGAGGGTCAACAGGATCCTGGAGGATATGCTAAGGATATATGTCATGTATCAGCAGCGAAAGTGGGAGGAGTATCTTCCACTGGTTGAGTTTGCTTACAACAATGGGTATTAGGAGTCACCGAGGATGAGTATATTTGAGGCACTCTATGGGTGGAGTTGTAATAATCCCATTAGCTCGAGTGATCTAGTGAATAAGGCATTGACAGGACTAGACATGTTGGAAGAAATAGAACAAGAAATGTAGGTTATAAAGAAGAATCTAAAGGAAACACATGATAGACAGAAGAGTTATGTAGACTAGCAAAGGGAATTTAAGGATTTTTAGGTTCGGGAGCATGTGTATTTGTGCATCAAGCCCAAGAATATCGCCTTGAGGATTGGATCATGTGCCAAGTTGGTACTGCGGTATTGCGGGCCTTTAGAGATCCTTGAGAGGATTTGACCAGTGGCCTACAGACTTGCACTGCTTCTGACAATGAAATTCCATGATGTTTTCCATGTTTAATTGTTTAAGAGATATGTAAAAGATGTTGATCATGTTATTGATTAGCTTTTATTATAGGTGGAGCCAGAAGGAAAATTCTAGGTGGAATCTCAGTGCATAATGCAGTAGAAACAACTCATGCTCCAAAACAAAGCAATCGAGCAAGTTAAATTGCAATGGAAGGACTTTGGGCTCGATGAAGCTACATGGGAGATGATTGATCAGATGCAAGCTATGTACCCTTCATTGTTTGCCGGTGGAGGAAAATTAGTTTTTTTATATGTACATATTTATGTATGGTTGATATTGTAAATACCACAATGAGTTGTGTTATAAAGCTCCAATAAGTGGTATTGTTTTCATGTTGTCATGTTTGTCATGATGGTTTTGCTTTTGTGCAAGTTGTTCATTGTAAATACTGTAATGAGTTGGGTTATAAAGCTCCATGGGTAGTATGTTTTGGTTTTTCAATGGTTTTACTGGTTGTAGGTGTCATTGAAAACTGTGGACAGTGTTCCACTAAGGGGGAGGGGCTTGTAACAACCCCGGGTTAAACTTTTATGTAATAAAGTTAATAAAGGAAAATAAGACCAAGGACATGGGACACTTATTTAAAGTTTAACACTGGGAAAAGTATCCTAGTGGGCATCACTTGTTGTTTATTATGGCTAAAGGGAAATTGGCAAAGGCATTGACAAAGGCTTTGAAAAGGTAGAAAGGCATTATTGGTATTTTATTTATGAAAATAAAGGAAAATAGGAGAAAAGGGAGGTGAAAGGTCATAGGTTGCATGTGAGGAGGAAATTGAAGGAAAATATAGGAAAAATGAAGAAATTAGATGCATCAATAATAAAAAGACATTACAACATCAATTTGGGGCCTTTTTTCAGTTTTTTTTTGAATTAGGCTTAGAGAGGATAAGAGCACCAAGAGGAGAATGAAAGAAATATAGCAAAGGAAGGACAAGGAGAGCAAAGGAAATAAAATGAAAGCAAATCAAAGTGAAGATCAAGTAAGGAAAGGTTGGATCAAGTGACTTTAGCGGGAATACTTGCAAGTAATATGTTGCATGTATGATTTCCTAGTAGGTTTTGACATGCATGGTATATGAATATGTGTATTTGTTTCATTTTCTATCATTGGCATGGTTTTTTTTGAGTTTCGAAAATGGTTTTAGCTTTGCCTTCCCATTTCCAGATAGCCATGGTGTGATGGGATTCATTCTTGGTCGAGCTTTGGATTTCCAAAATGTTTTGGATTTGGGTGAGGTGGTGTTACACAACATTTTGTCACTGTCCCTATACTCCCTGTTCCTCAATCCTGGAGGACCTATACAGTGACCCTCTTGTGTTTCCCTGCCATGAAGAACATGTCCTTACATCCCTTTTCATCTGTATAACATTTCCCTCTTACATAATTTCCCAAGAATATTCCTTCAAACTCAATTTTCAAGACTGGTGCTAGCACTTTGTTTCTTCCCTATGCCGATTTACAGAGTCTAACATTGGGCCTAGTGTTGAACGGTGCTGGTAAGCCATTCATGATCCGCGCTGACCCTTTTTTGGCAAGTTTTTTAAAAATGGAGTTAAAGCTTCTAGGTCTAGAAGCTTCGTGAAAAAAATTCTGGTAAATGGTTGAGAAAGATAAAGCCGAGAGAGATTGTTTGGGTTCCTTTCCCCTATTAAAATGGAACAAACCAAAAAGGATAAGGCCTCTCCCATCATAAGAGGATCCATTTCCCCTCTATCAAAGCTATATAAAGTCCTCATTTTCCAACCTCAGGTAGCTAATGAAAGGGCTGGAATAATATGCAAATTTTAATAGCCATCTTGAGAGCCTTAGTCTTCTAGTTTGTGTTTGTAAAGGGAGAATAAGCTTGTAGTTTGTTTGGTTTGGAGAAAAGAGGAAGAAGCCTTGAGCTTCCATTTTTTTTAGGGTGAATCATGAGATGCTAACCATGGTGCTAGAACCTAGACACGTTGAAGGAAACCTGCAATGCTAAGGCGAAGGTTGTACTTTCATTTTTATCTTATTAATAAAACAACTGATATTTTGTTTCCTATATCAATTGCATATGTTAGTTGGTAGCTTAACACTCCTTAGCCTCTTAAGTAGATTGAATATTTTGTATGCTATCATGTGTGATTTGGTTTCTTGTCTTATTGTTTTAGGTGCTTGATTGACACTAAGGAGCTGATCGTTGGAGAAAAGGCACAAGGAATTCATCAAACAAGGATTAGTGATACAAGAGGTAGGATCTTATCCATCCTCAATATAAGGGAACTTATATTAGATTGTCTTGTTTGTGGCTAGACCCTCTCCCCTAGGCTAGAGGGTTTGTCTTTGTCCACAAAGAGAATCTTCCTACTCCACAGGTGGTCTCAAGATAATCCCAAGGGTTTGGGGTGGAGATGGTTTTCTCCGGGGAGCCCTAAATAGGTGGGTGGAGACAAAAAAATTCCTCAAGGGATGGCGAATGAATTATGAGGCATCCAAGGTCGATTTGGTTTTGTTATCTCAGGACCGATTTAGGTGAGTTCATAGTAGTGTGAGGGTGGAGGTGGTTTAACCCATGGATTCCCTTGGTTGTTTATGGATTGGTTTATCCCATGAGATCCCACATTCATGCTTGGAATATGACACAGGGGGTGATTAGCTAAAAGAAAGGTTTGGTTTAGCCCAATCTATGGTCGGGTGGTACGTGGAAGTCCCTGACTTGGTTGGATTTCACATATGTCAATAGGAGATAAGTTCCTTTTCTATTTAATGAGTAAATGTGCGTGTTATTATGTGCCTTTAATGGTTGTTCTATCATTTTTATTTATCTCGTTATATGTTGGTTATAATCATGGTTCTATGACATATTCAAGTTATGGCTCTTATCATGTTTGATTGATAAATGAATGGTTAATGAATGCATGAACTAATAGATGGTATTGAAACTATTTTGAGAGGGAATCAATCCTTCTTGTTAAACCTTAGATAAGTTTCTTATCCCTATGCTCATATATGCATTCATGACCTATAGATCTTATGTTCTCAATTTGTTTAACATAATGAATTTCATGGTTAGATCAGGCTAGGTCAAGTTCTCCTTTACTAGCCTTCCCCTTAATTATGGATTGGTGCTCTTTAAAGTTCTTCTAAGATATCTTCTATCTCTGAATTTGTATTCAAAACTATGTGTGGAAGTAGTGGTTATCATCTTCAAAATTTATCTCTTAATCATGCTTTGTTCAACCCCAATTTAAAATCCTCATATAATCCGAAATTGGAAGATTTGAATGTAAGGTAATTTATGCACTGGTTGATGAATATATACCTTTTGAACATGAATCTACTCTTTCCGGCACAAATTATGAACCCGATACTCCCCTCAATCGTATGTATACATCCTGATCCAGATACCTTTTCTCCATCCAAATATATTTCGAGAATCTAAATATCCACTTGAAGTTGTGATTAACTTTTTTGGGTGGTGACTCAGATATCTCTTTGGTATGAATTGACAGAATCCATGATAGAAAAATTTGTATCTCCTATTAGTTGATGGACTTTGAAATAACCCATATTTTTTAAAGTTTAGCATTATAATATTTTTAGCTGATCTACACTGAGGCACTAGTTGCAATGTGATCTGGGTTTGAAGTTGGAACTCTTGGAGACCCAGCCACCTACAACATAGGATTTTTCTTCCAATAAATAAGAACCCATTTTGGTTCTATAGTTCAATCACAAAAATTAAACTCACACTACACAGAGAAAAATACAGGTGATATATTCATCCAAGTTGAAAGGGGAACACTACAATTTAGCATTTGTGTGTATTTTTCCTCAGGTTGGATTCAAATTCTAAAACTCTCTCTCTCTCCCTCTAATATAGGTGGATATCAGTGGCCACCCACTTATTCCACCTAGACCTCTAGTCAATTTCATTTGTTTCCTTAATTATAGAAGCATTTAGTATCTTTTAGTATTTTTTCAGGTCCTAAACTTACAAAGCTATTTTGATCCCCAAAACGACATTTTTTGAGGTTTGTACCAGGCCCATAGCTACAATAAGGGGTCTATAGTAAATCTTGTAGTACTGAGAGAGATATTTCGAATGAGGTGTTTTACGTACCAAACAAAGATCATATGACCCAATTACAACCCTAGGAAGTTGGCTACCCAAATAACCCCAATGGGGCCCACAAACTCTTGGTGTTTCATCTCCTAGGGTTAGGGTTTTGGTTTTTTAGGGTTTTCCCTTATTGTACAATAATAAAAAGGCCCTTAAGCCTAATTGTACTATAGTTCAGAGGCATGTAGCTACCACATCTCTTATCCGAGATAAGCTATCATCGCCCGAGCTAGTTTATTTCCATTCTGTATGTAAGCAGATTTTTGTTCTTTGATATTAATGAAATGAAGTTTTATTTCTACTGCATCTCTATGTTTATGTGTATATTTGTATTTTGTTGTGTTCCTGTATAAGTCTAGATCAGTGGTATTTAGAGAGGTCTTCTCTTTCTCTATTTTTCTTTTCATTTCCTGAACAAGGTTAGGATATAAGGAGTTAGGGCTCAAACTGGTTGAACCTTTGCAAGACTAGCCTCACAATCCCCAAAGCCTTCCCATGGTGGAAAAAAAAAGATGAGGGGCCAAGAGATCCTTTCAAAATATTGCTCGAGGAAGCCCTCGAGCAACAGAGGAACATGATGATGTATAAATTTTCCCAGATCCTTCGAGAACTACCCACAGTCAAACACATTCATCTAGTAGCCACTTTGGAGGCACCACTCCTTTTAAGGTACAAGTTAGCTTTGAAATTCCCATATTTGAAGGCCAGATAGATGCATATGTCGTAGATAGTAGGTTAAATCTATTGAAAGGATATTTTTCAGTTCATGAATTTTCCAATTGGGAAAAGATTACTTTTCCACTCCCCAAATCCACCCCACATGTCAAGGACTGGTGGGAAACCTACTGTGAACAAAAGGACGAGAGGGAATCCTCACTATTTTTAGCCACACCCACTTGGAATTCTTTTCGAGACACCATCAAGTAACAAGGTTACCCCATCAAGGGCTATGAAGATAAATACATAAAGTGGACTACGTTGTGGCAGGGAAGGGACTAATATGTGCGAAGTTCACAAATATTTTCCATACCCTTCGCACGAAGCTGGGTATGAGGGATTATGAGTAGGATTTGGTTCTCAAGTACCGCGACTGTCTACACAAGTACATCCAAGATGAGATGGAGTTCTTGGACATCTCCTCGATTGGCGTGTCCTATCAATACTATGTTAAGATTGAGAAAAGATTTAAATAGAAGAAGCGAAAATTTGGATCTACAAATTTGAAGCAAGGGAAAAGCACCCCCAAATACAGAACAAAGGAAAAATCCAAGACAGGGTGACCCAAGACAACCGGCCAAAGTCACAAGCAAAGAATAACACCACGAAGACAAAGAAGGACAAAGGGAAATGGTGTGAGTTCCATAAGATCCCCTCTCACTACACAAGTGAGTGTCGAGCCAATCAGTCACTAGTGGTTGAGTTTAAGGCTTCCAAATTAGATGCATGTTTTGAATCTGAGTCAAAAACTAACAAGGGAATGACAAAGGGAAGCATATTAAAGATGCACAACCTAATTCCACTATTGCCACCTCCAAGATACAAGAGGTTGAGTCCGAAGATCCAGAGGAGGGGGGTGGCTCTTCCAGTCACAAATGTGGGTGAAGGTTCTCTGCTATAGTTCATTGTCGATAGCAGGAGCCAAAAGAACCTCATTTCAGTAGAGGTCGTTGAACGGTTGTACCTACAGACTACATCACACCCACAATCATACAACATTGGGTGGCCTCACCAAGGGCGAGATCTTCGTGTCATCCAATAGTGATGCCTTCCCTACAACATCAAGCCCTTCATATATGAGGTATTCTGTGATGTTGCTCCTCTTGAAGTTTGTGATGTATTATTAGGCCAAACATACTTGTGGACGAGTCATGCTGTGTATGAGTCTAGTTCTCACACTATCATCATTTCTTTGGGTAATAAGTTATACAGGATACCAGAGTTAGCACCGCCTACCATCGTCTCTTTGATCTCTGCGAAGAAAGTAGTAAGATCATTTCCCAGATTGGGAAATTTGACTTCCTTATGATTCATCCTCAGGGCAAGAAGAATACTATGGCCACATCCACAACCTCCAGACATGGCTCCTTCAAATGGTAGCAACAGATGGAAAAGGTCGTGGAAGAGTACAAGAACATCTTCACCTCACCCACAAGGGTACCCCTACACTGTAAGTTCAAATGCTCCATCGATCTAACCCTAGGCACGCCACTACCCAATAGACCGATCTATCGAAGCTTTGTTTTGGAGAATGATAAATTAAGAGGAAGATACAAGATCTGCTGTAGAAAGGGAGCATTAGGCCAAGTTCATCATCCTGTGGAAGTGATTAGGTGCTCAAAAATTTGCTCAAAATTCAAAATTGTAATATCATTGTGGAACCTAAATGACCACGTATTCCTCATCTTCCTAAATCTAGCACAACTCATTTCGCGCAAAACGGACTTCGTATGCTCCCAGAAACATGTTCTTTTTATTTTCCTAAATAGGCAAATTTAAAAAAAAAATATGCATGTAGCCTAATTAGTAGTCCGTACTACTAACGTGGCGCTGACTGGGCATGCCTGTGTGGCAGGTTGACTGTGCATATGATTGTTTTCATCTGAAAAATTAGATGGTGCCAAGTGGCATGATTTTATTGGTGCTAATTTATGTGATTTTGATTGGTTGGTTGGTGGCCAACCATAGGCTGCCACGTGGCATCCCGAGTGCCACCAAAAATTAGGTAAGTTTCGAGCAGTAGCAGGTGGTGGCCAAATCCACGACCTCCAAGTGACAATTCCAAGCCATTACCAACACGTCGCACAATAGTTCTTATTAACTATTGTTGTCGGCACATATTTAAAGTTAAATTCTGGCACCATTCGAAGAAAGAGACGACCCCTGGGCGCGTGCCACCCAACAGAAACACGGTGGAGTAGAGTGGGGGCTTGTATGACTGGGGAAGGTCATTGGCCTTAGCCCTGGGCACATGGCCCCCCATTTGGCCTAAATTTTAGGGATTAAGGCCTCATTGGGCATTTAATCCGTTCGAAAAATTCACCCAGAATTAGTTGAAATTGATGCCCGTTAGCAGAATTAAAGGTGAATTTGTAGGATGGTGCTGTATTTTGGGGAAATTTAGGTGTGATTAGCAGAAATACTTGGGGAAGACAAGTTTTTGACCAAATCAAGAGCAAAAAGAGGCTAGATAGGCATTTTTGGGCATTTTGAACAAGTTTCAGAGCTATTTGAGCATTGTAAACTAATGTATTCACACTTTTGAGCATAATAAAGAGGGCTAATCCAGTGGAAGTTGGACCAAGGAGACGTAGCCCAGGAGGGGTGAACTCCTTCATCATGAGCTATTGTGATACTATTTTGGTGATGTTCTTTTCTGTTATATGTTGTTGTTCAATCATTTGTTTACATTAATTTGTACATGAAATTTACATAAAAACACTCAAAAACTCATGATAAAACTTGCAATTAACCTCATGAATCCTTAATCACTTTTACATATTCTAAAGAGGAATTTAGCCCAACAAAACTAATTTTCCATTCAGATCAAGTTTAGGTATCAGAACTCTTGGTTTTCTTTATGCAAGGAGGATTTAACTATTTGCAAGTGAATGTGATGCTTACAAGGTTGAAGCTCATGAGAGGAGAAGGCAAGCTAGTTGAAGGTCCTGAAGTTGGGTCAAGGAGAAGGAGTACAATATTTCCATAATCTCCACTGCCAGTTCTACCAGTTCTACCTCAAATTGAAGTTGAAGCTTCAGTAAGCATGTCACATGAAGGAGAGCCTACAAATATGTCAAGGATGAGAAGGTTTTTAGGAAGGTTTTCTTTGACATGACAAAAATGGTGAAAGTCCTCTATGAAGAGAGGAATACAAGACTATAGGGTGAAAGCTCCCAGCCTCCGAAAGGAGAAGGTTCTTCAGGAGGAGGAGGTAATGGAAATGGAGGTAAACCTCCACCATCTCCACCATCATCTTCATCTTCATCTTCACAGTTCACCCTCTTCCACTAATACAACCCTTACTCATACTCATCAACATAAGGTCTCAAAAGGAGTTGGTAAAGCACCCTTGTTAAAACTTGATGTTAAATTTTAACTGCCCATGTATAATGGTGAAGTGAATGCAAAGAAGCTTGACAATTGGGCTCATCAGTTGGAGGTCTATTGCAGAATTCAAAACCTTCAAGGTTATGATACAAAGATTTAGCTAGCTTCCTTGAGACTGGAGGGTGCAACACTAATATGGTGGGAAGTCAAGACACAAGAAGAGATAAAAAAACATGGTAAGATCTCAATTTCTTGGTTTGATTTCATTGCTACTACCCTCTAGGATATATGCAGAAAGCCATCATGAATTAACAAAACTTTAGACAACTTCAAGGTCAAAATGTGAAATATTACACCCAAGAATTTAGAAGAATGTCTCTAATGTTAGATCTATATTTGTAATCATAAGACACGTTGTTGAAGTATATAGGGGGTTTACATAGTTACCTTAGGCATACTATCCTTATGTTTAATCCTAATATTCTATATGAGGTTTGTGTGCAAGCCACTCATCTTGAGGCAAGAGGGAAAAATATTCCAGAAGAGGGTAGTAAAAAGAAGCTATTTAAGGATGGAGAGAAAGGAAAGGGTTTAAAAGGAAAGAAAAATGCATCCATTAAAAAGGAAGGAGAGAAAACAATATGTAAACATTGTTCCAAAGAGGGTCACGATGAAGACAATTGTTGGAAGCTTCATTTAGAGATAAGGCCTAAGAAAATTAATAACAAAGGAAAATAAAAGATAGTTGTAATCATTCAAGAGGATTTGGGATCCGATTCGGGTGATGAAACCAAAATTACAGCCATGGGTATAAAAGGAAAAGAATCCATTGCTAGCACCAGTACATCAAATTGTCACACTAGCACTCCAAATGAAGAAACAAGGAGTGAATTATTTCATGTAAGGGTTATTGAAAAACATACAAAAATCAACACACTATTTAATAATGGGTCTCAAGTGAACTTGATATTTGAAGACTTAGTCAAGAAAATTAACCTTGAAACAATTCCACAACACAAGCCATATCCATTGGGTTGGATATGCAAGGACACAAACTTACAAGTTACAAGAAAATGTATTCTTCGATTTGCAATCACAACAAACTTCATTGACGAAGTTGAATTAGATGTTGTACCACTTGATATTTCAAGAATTGTTTTGGGTAGTCCTTACCTCTATGATAGAAAATCAATCTTCTATTGCCATGAAAAGAAGTACCAGTTGTTCAAAGATGGTGTGGAGTATATTGTGAGAGCTCATCGCAATAAACTAAATCTTTCATTAGTTAATGCAGGGCAAATGAAAATACTAGTGAATTCAAGCAAGAATTTAGTGCTTATGATCAAACCAAAGAATGATGTTGATTATGAAGAATTTGAAGGTCGTGAAACAAAATTGAAATCTGATTGTGTTGATGTAGTTAACCAATATGATGAGATGTTTCAGGAACCAAAGGGATTGCCTCCCAAGAGGGGAATCCAACTTGAAATACCATTGCAACAATATTGCCATCTTTCGAGCATTGGCATGTATAGTATGTCAATAATGGAAAATGAAAAAATACAAAAGCAAACCCAAGAGTTGTTGAACAAAGGATGATCCGACCATCTCCTTCACTATATGGGTCACCTATTGTTTTGGTGCCCAGGAAGAATGGAAAGCATGTCACTAAGTGGAACTTTAGGAGTGGCTATCATCAAAGTAGAATTGTTGAAGGAGACACATGGAAGATGACATTCAAAATAAAGCAAGGTTTGTTTGAATGACTAATTATGCTTTCTGGTCTTCGCCATGCTCCTACTCCTTTTGTGTGTATGATGAATGATGTTTTGGAGCCATTTTTAGATGAGATATTCTATTTAGATGACATCTTAGTTTTCAGAAAATATCTTGATGAACCTGTCATGCATGTGAGAAAAGTACTTGACATCTTGAAGAAAGAATAGTTTCTTTTGAAGATGTCAAAGTGTAAATTCAGTAAACTTCTTTCCTGTGCTTGAGGCATATTGTCGAAGGAGGTGAGTTAAAGATAGACCCCTCCAAGGTCGATGTCATGATGAATTGGCCAATGCCCAAGATAGTCATTGGAGTAAGAAGTTTTTTGGGAGCAACCCAATATTGGAGAAAGTTTATTGCTAACTTTTCTTCTATCGAAGCTCATTTGAATGCATTGACTATTGTGAAAAAGGTCTTCCAATGGGGAGGCAAGCAACAAATGGAATTTTATGTCTTGAAAGAAAAAATCAGTTCAGCTCATGTACTTGCAAGCGAATACGCTATGGGTGCAGTCCTCATGCAATATGGTAAGCCCATTTCATGTCATTCAGAAATTTTCAATGGTGTAGTGACAAAGTTGCAAAAATCATGGCACTTTCGATGGATGGGATCCTTACAACAATTCCACTTGGTCAGAAGGTATAAGAAAGGTATATACAACAAGGTTGATGATATAATTTCTAGGCCTATTGTTAGTGCAACTACTTTACTCAAGCATAATTTTTTTTTCTTGAAAGTTATGTTCAACAATATGCATACTTTCAAAATGTACATTTAAGTTTGAGTCAAGAAGACCAAGTAAGGGAATTTGATTAACATTTGCGACATAATTTGTTGTACCATCTTGGTAAGAAGGATGTTTCTATTGATGGTGACATGAGAAAAACCAAGAAGTTCATTGAACAATTCCAAATGGTACCTCAAACAATTCAAGATCAGCTTGGAAAGAACCAAGGCAAGTACAAAGAAAGGAACGACAAGCATTGTGTATATCATAAGTTCCAAGTCGGTGATGAAGTTTGGCTTCACATTAGGAAAGAAAGGCTCTAAGGAGAAGGTAAAAATCTGAAACCAATTAGATATGGTCCATTCAAAATTCTAGAAAAGATTGGTGACAATGCCTTCAGGTTGGATTTGCCTTCATATATGCAAATTTATGTTGTTGTTAATGTGGAAAATTTAAGGTTGTATGAGCCTCCTATGATTGAAGATCAAGGATACAATGTTCAAATTCCATCCATTGAAGATTTCTTTCCTGAATACCTTGATGAACTACAACAAAACACCATTCTTGACCGAAGAACAAGGTCTTGAAAACGAGGGAATGTGGATTACTTTCGTGTGGGGCTCAAGGGAACAAATCCTTCCAAGGCTAAATGGATCAAGATTGGAAAGGTGAGGGAATTGTGCCCTCACCTGTTGAACAACTGAAAGTGATATTTTGGGGTCCAAAAGACTCCAGTGGGGAGGAATGATCAAGTGCTCAAAATTTTTCCCAAAATTCAAAGTTGTCGGATTAGTGTGGAACTAGAATGACGACGTAGTGATCGTCGTTCTGAATCTAGCACAACTTGTTTCACGTGAAACAGACTCCGTATTCTCCTAGAAACATGTTTTGTTCATTTTTCTAAACATGCGAATTAAAAACAAAAAAGCACGTAGCCTAGTCATCAGTTGGTACTGCTGATGTGGCACTGACTAGGCATGCCTACGTGGCAAGGTGATTGTGCATATGATTATTTTCCTCCAACGAATTAGATGGTGCCAAGTGGCATGATTTTATTGGTGTTGATTTGGGTAATTTTGATTGGTGGGTTGGTGGCCAATCACACGCTACCACGTGGCCCAACCAGGGGCCGCGATGTGGCATCTTAAGGGCAAACCAAAAATTGGGTAGGGTCCCAGGAGTAGCGGGTGGGGGTCGAACCCGTGACCTCCAAGTGACAAGTCCAAGCCATTACCGACATGCCACACGATAGTTCTTATTAACTATTGTTGTCGACACATATTTAAAGTTAAAGTCTAGTGCCATCTGAAAAAAGGGCCAGCCATGGGGGCCAGCCCCTGGGTATGTTCCACCCAACGAAACCATGTCGGAGCGAAGTGGGGGCCTGACCAACAGGGGTGGGCCATTGGCCTTAGTCCCGAGAATGTGGCCCCCCATGTGGCACAAATTTTTGGGATTAAGGCCTCATTAGGCATTTAATCTGTCTGACAAATTTGCCAAGAATTAGGTGAAATTGGTGCTCGGTTAGCGAAATTGGAGGTGAATTTGTAGGATGGTGCCGGATTTTGGGGAAATTGAGGTGCGATTAATATAAATACTTGGGGAAGGCATAACTTCTTCAGTTTTTGACCAAATCAAGAGTAGAAAGAGGCTAGACAGTCATTTTCGGGCATTCTGGAGCCATTGGAACAGGTTTTAGAGTTGTTTGTGCATTGTAAACTGATGTATTCACACTCTTTAGCATAACAGAGAGGGCCAAGCCATTGGAAGCTGGACCAAGGAGACGTATTCCAAGAGGGGTGAAATCCTTCATCATGTGTTGTTGTGATACTATTTTGGTGATGTTCTTGCCTATTATATGTTGTTGTTCATTCATTTGTTTATATTAATTTGTACATGAACTTTACATAAAAATACACAAAAACTCATGATAAAACTTGCAATTAACCTCATGAATCCTTAAGCACTTTTACATATTCTGAAGAGGAATTTAACAAAAAAAAACTAATTTTACCATTCAAATTTGGAAGCTTGATCGTGTTGGTACAAAAGAAAGATGGCACTTGGAGACTTTGTATTGACTACTGGGCATTTAATAAGATCACTGTCCAGAATAGGTATCCAATCCCATGGATTGAGGACCTTCTGGATCAGCTCAAGGGGGAAAATATTTAAGCAAGACTAACTTGATTTTGGGTACCACCAGGTACCAATTGAACCCTCTAATGTGTGGAAGACTTCCTTCAGATCCAAGGAGGGCCATTTTGAATGGTTGGTCATGCCTTTTGGGTTGACGAATGCCCCCACAACCTTCATGCTATTGATGGATGACATCTTGTGGCCCTTTACCAACTTGTTCATGGTAGTGTACCTAGACGATATCCTGATCTTCAATCAAATTTGGGAAGATCACATACACAATAACTGATAGGTCCTCCAAACCCTACAACAAAACACATTGTGTGCAAATTTGGAGAAATGCACTTTTGGTATGACCCAGGTTAAATATCCGGGGTACATCATTAATGAGAAGGGTGTGCATGTTAACCCAACCAAGATACAAGTTATTTGAGATTGGCTAGCCCCAACCACTCTAACAGAGCTCCACAACTTTCTGGGTGTTTTCAATTTCTATCGCATGTTCGTGTTGGGATTATCTCATATCACTTGGCCTTTGAGTCAAGTCACCAAGGGTGGAGTGAAAGAAAAGATATTTTAGTCTGAACCCCAATAGAAGGCGTTTATCAAGTTGAAGCATTACCTCTTCTCTGCACCAATTCTCACATTAATAGACCTACAACAACCATTTGAAATTGATACACACACCTCCGACTATGCTATTGGTGCAGTTCTTACCTGGCATGGGAAATCAGTGGCATATCATAGTGAGACACTTTCAGATATAGTCTAAAAGTATCCCACTTATGAAAAAGAGATGTATTCTATTGTGCAAGCCTACTGACAATGGAAGAATTAAATTTTGGGGAAGGAAACGATCATCCACATAAATCGCAGACCCTTGCAGTTCATACAAAGATAAGGGAAGTTGCAGAATGATCACCATTAGAAATGTTCCACATATATGCAACAGTTTCATTTGAACATAAAGTACAAAAGGGGCAGCACTAACAATGTTGTAGACTGTCTCAATTGACCACTAGTCATGGCGCTGACCATTATGATCGACTCTTATGGAGACAAGAATTCAGGGTGGCCGCATGTTTACAAGAGATATCTAGAATTTGGAAACACCTACTAGATGCTCCTAGAAGGCAAGAAAATTCCAAATTCCCACCTCCAAGGCACACTATTATGCCACATGGGGAACACATTACAGCCGGGTCGCTAGACACTTCGGGGTAGAGAAAATAGTGGCATTGCTGTAGAAATATCTTTATTGGTGAAACCTTCGATAGGATGTTGGGAAGTACATCAGATCCTACACTGCTTGCACCATTTCCAAACCAACAATAAATAAGCAAGGCCTATATACTCCTCTTCCCACTCTTATTAGGCCTTGGGAATCCATCTCCATGGATTACATGTTGGGCCTTCCTTCTACTAAGCATGGCAATGACTGCGTGTTCTTGGTCGTTGAAAAATTCTCTAAGATGGTCATTCTGGAGACCTGCAAGAAGAGTATCACAATAGATGCCACTGCTAAGCTCTTCTTTGAATGATTTTGGGTACATTTTGGGATCTCACAATTCATTATCTCAGATCGAGATAGTAGATTCTTGAGTATATTTTGGTCGAGCCTCTAGTCGATGCTCGATACCAAGCTCACTAAGTCCACAACCTTCCACCCCCAAATTGACGGCCAAATAGAGGTTGTCAACAGGATGATTATGCACATTTTGTGCATGTACAACTCGAAGCATACACACACATGGGATGAAAGCCTCCCCTATCTCCAACACAACTACAAAAAAGCTCTGTGTAGACCTACCTATGGTTTTGTGCATGGATTTTGCGCATGGTTTTTGGCATGATGGTTTTCTTCCCATGGTATTTTGTAGATTGCGTCAAGGGAACTACATTTATGTTCTAATTCAGGGTTAATGGATTAGGGTTTATGGATGCTTCGACATCTATATATATGTATTGTAACATTGAAAGGAATATAATGAAAAATCAATCTGGTAGTCTTGGTTTTGGATCCAGGGGAAATCTCTGTGTATATCTATTTTCTGTTTTATGCTCTTGCCATTGTTTATTTCTGTACTGGGTTAAATCCTACATTTGGTATCAGAGTTGTTTCAACTTCAAGGGGACACCTTTACTGCTGAGGGGTTTTGTTTGGGCTTGTGGTAGACCCTGTTCAGTGGAAGATCTATGGGATCGATTCTTGCGGTGAAAGAAGATGGCGAACAGTGGGAAGATAGAGATCGAGAAATTTAATGGTCAAATTTTTGAGTTGTGGAAACTCAAGATGGAGGATCCATAGGTGGATAAAGATCAATGGACCATGGTAGATCCAGGTACTAAACCAATGACAACGTCTGATAAAGACTAGAAGAAGTTAGATCGAAAAGCAAAGAGCACAATACAGTTGTGTATCTCAGATTCAATATTGTTGAATGTATCAGGGGAAGATTTGACGAAGGCTTTATTCGACAAGTTACTTTGTTCCAATCTAAGTCTCTGGTGAATAAAATGTTGCTACGGAAAAAGTCGTATAACCTGAGGATGAAGGATGGAGACTCGGTGACAGAGCATCTAAACACCTTTAATACTGGCGTAAGCCACTTTTTATTTGTTTGTCGTGTTCTCTACCAGATTTATGGGATAGTCTAGTTGTTGCAATAGGTAGCAATGCAACTACCTTGTAGTTTGATGAAATTATCTCATCCTTGCTGTTGGAGGAGATGAGATGGAAAAATATGGAGGGCAAAAGTGGAGATGCATTGTATATACGAGAAAGGTCCCAGAACATAAATACAGATAAGTCCTCAAGTGGGAGATCTAAATCTAGAGGGAGATCTAAATCTCTAGGAAAACCTGTAAAGGTGTGCTAGAAATGTGGAAAGGAAGGGCACTTCAAAAAGGACTGTAGATATAAAGATCTTAAGAAAGGAAAGAAATCTGTGTAGGTTTTAACCCCATACATAAATTACCTGCATATGAATTCTAAAACATAGAAAATAAACAATGCAAGAGCATAACACATAAAACACATATACACAGATATTTTCCCCTAGATCCCAAAACCGAGACTACTAGCTTGATTTTTCATTATGTTCCTTTCAATGCTACAATAGATGTTTATACATGCCGAAGCATCCAATACCATGGACTGAAAAACCATCACATCCAAAACCATGGACCGAAAACCATCGCGTCCAAAACCATGTGTGAAAATCATGCACAAAATCATAGGTAGGTCCACCCAACCTAATATAAGGTCCAAAAACAAAATTTTCTGGGGCACTACTCTAGACCCCATAGAGTGGGGTTACCTGCGCCCCTCAAAGCCCCTGTGAGCCCCCTCACTATGAAATCGACGCAACAAAGGGGACGCTCTGCCCCCCTTCTAACCCCTCGGTTAACTACGTCGGCTAGTTGTGGAAAGAATATAACACAACCCAACATTCTCCCACTTGTTGTTTTCTTTCCACAGGGGGCCACAGGAGAGCTTAGTCATTTATCCAGCCCTGTAATGCCCATTATTTCTCTACACCAAGAGAACTTCTTAGATCTCACAGATTTTTTCAATGTATCTGTAGTATTCTTCAAAGTGTGCACCTTTACTAGTAACACCTTTTTGTCTTCTATCATATCCATCACAAAGTGATAATGAACATCAATGTGCTTTGTCTTTGAATGATATGCAGGGTTCTTTGCCAAGAAAATTTCACTTTGGCTGTCATAGTCTATCCTTATAGCCCCTTGTACTAACCCCATACTTGAACGCAATCTATGCAACCAAACTACTTCCTTGCTTGCATGAGTGGCTGCCATGTATTCTGCCTCTGTAGTTGATAGTGCCACTACAAATTGTTTCTTACTCATCCAACTGACTGCACCTCCAAATAAGTTAAACACATACCCACTTTTAGAGCTTCTCTAATCCATATCTTCAGCCCAATCTGCATCAAAAAAGCCACGAATATCCAACACTTTGTCCAATCCTAGTCTTCCTTGGTAGCACAAACCATGTGCCACACAAATACCTGAAAACCCGCTTCACTGCTATCTAGTGCTCCTTCCCTGATTTTGACATAAACCTGCTTAATACTCCCACTGCATGTGCAATGTTTGGTCTAGTACAAACCATCGCATACATCAGGCTACCAACTGTACTTGCATACGGAACATGGGATATGTCCTCTTCCTCTTCTTGTGTCTTGGGACACTGTTCAGCAAATAACTTTACACCTACAAGAATAGGAACCTTCACTGGTCTACTATCCTGCATATTAAACCTCTACAATATTGTCTCGACATACTTCCTCTAGTTTAACTAGAGCTTCCTCTTTGTCTGATCTCTTTTAATTTCCATGCCCAAAATATAATTTGCAGCACCAAGATCTTTCATGTCGAATTCGGAGGACAAATGGGTCTTCAAATCGTGGATAATTTCTTTCTCATTTCCAACCAGAAACATATCATCCACATACAAGACCAGATAAATAATACGGTCACCAATTAATTTCAAATACACACAGTGATATGCTTTGCTTTTAGTGAAGCCAAGTCCCCGTATAAATGTATCAAATTTCTGACATCACATCCTTGGTGACTGTTTTAACCCATACAAAGACTTCTTTAACTTGCATACTATTTCTTTCTTACCCTTCACCACAAAACCTTCAGGTTGCTTCATGTATATCTCCTCTTCCAGATCCCTATGAAGAAATTTTATCTTCACATCCATCTGTTCTACCTTAAAATCAAAAGCAGTAGCAACAGATAGAAGTAATCTAATAGAAGCTACCTTGGCAACAGGAGAAAAAATATCACCAAAATCAATTCCTGAAACCTGGGAATAACTTTTTGCTACCAACCGAGCTTTGTATTTCTCCACCTTTCCTTCTGCATTTGTCTTCTTCTTGAACACCCATTTTCTACCAATGGGTTTCCTTCCATCTGGCAACTCCACCAGATCCCATGCCTCATTTTTGTGCAACGATTCCATTTCATCAACCATGGCCTCTTTCCAAAGTTTTCCATCCTCTGAATCTACTACTTCCTTCACAGTTATGGGATCATCATTAGTAATAGATAAAGCAAAATTTGAACAGAAAGAAGATGGACTATAACTTTCTAGCTGCCTTCTTTCTCGAATTGATCTTCTCACACTCGAAGTTTGTGGTTCTTCATTTTCTGATTCCTCCTCTGTTGTAGAGTCTGAATCTTCCCCCTTGAGCTCAAACTCTATCTTCTCAG
This sequence comes from Pinus tabuliformis, assembly GCA_031772625.1. Taxonomy (NCBI): domain Eukaryota; kingdom Viridiplantae; phylum Streptophyta; class Pinopsida; order Pinales; family Pinaceae; genus Pinus; species Pinus tabuliformis. Next base: position 434,090,592 of record CM062812.1, on the reverse strand, counting down.
GTTCCTTTGGTTGGACTTCATGTTTAATAACATCTTTCACCTCTCTGAACACCACATCTCGGCTGTACACAACCTTCCTTCTTACTAGGTTCCAAAGCTTATAACCTTTTAAACCATCCTTATACCCAATAAAGATGCACTTTTCATATTTACTATCCAACTTTGTTCTTTTCTCCTTTGGCACATGTACATATGCATCACATCCAAATACCCTCAGATGTGAAAGAGAGGGTTTCTTACCAGTTCATACCTCTTACGGAGTCTTTTTCTCCAATGTTGATGAAGGTGATCTGTTGACCAGGTAACATGCAGTCTCCACTGCCTCTGCCTAGAATTCTTGTCCTAACCCGGCACCACTGAGCATGCTTCTTTCCCTTTCCATCAACGTCTTTTTCATTCTTTCTACAACTCCATTTTTTTGAGGTGTATATGGAGTAGTCTTTGCCTTGCTATACCACACTTCTTACATAATTCTTCAAATTCCTTATTGCAAAACTCTCCACCGTTATCTGTCTTCAACACCTTTATCTTTTTCTCTGTCTGGTTTTCCACCAGAGCCTTAAATTCTTTAACCCTGTTAAAGACTTCAGATTTCTTCTTAAGGAAATATATCCATGTATTCCTTGAGAAGTCATCTATAAATGATACATAGTACATAGACTTACCTAGTGATGGAACCTTCACAAGACCAAACACATCATTGTGCACAAGTTCTAATATATGTTTCACCCTCTTACCACCAGAGGGGAAACTCACTTGATTCTGCTTCCCGTATACACAATTTTCATAGAAATCAAAATCCAGAGAGCTATTACTGATACCTTCGACCATAACTTTACCATGAAGTATTCAAAGGCCCTTCTCTCCAATATGTCCAAGCCTTTGATTCCACAACATGGTCTTCTCTCCAGAGACCACTAGATTTTTTGCTCCACTTTCAGGAACCACAAGACTATTGCACCCATCAACAACAGTGCTACCTTATAGCTTGTACAAAGTTCCAATTCCAACTCCCCGCATCAATACGAGTGCCCCCCAAACCATCTTGCAGGTATCCTTCTCAAACACTTTTTTTACACCTGCATCATCTCGCATGCTTACATAAATCATATTTCTAGCTAATGCAGGAATATGTAGAACACCCGAAAGTGTTCTAACCCTTCCACCTTCCACCTTGCAACATCAACTTTACTTTTCCATGACCAATGATTCTAGCCTTCCTGTCATCCCCCAAGAAGGCATCACCACCATCATAATTCTCATACTCGCAGAACCACTCTCTATGGGGAGTGAAGTGAAAGGATGCACCTGAGTCAATCAACCATGCCTCATGATCTACATGTGTACTTGAAGAAGCCAAGTACACATGCCCACCTTCATCTGAGGTGGTTTTCACCTTTGAAAAAGGAGCATCATCAGATCCCTTCCCTTTATCATGAGCTTTAGATGTACAGTCCTTTTTGTAGTGCCATTCCTTTCCACATTTCCAGCACACCACCTTTACAGGTTTTCCTCGATATTTAGATCTCCCTCTAGATTTAGATCTCCCACTCGATGACTTATTTTTGTTTATGTTCTGGGACCGTCCTCGTACAGACAAGGCATCACCTTTCTGGCTCTCCATATTTTTTCGTCTCATCTCCTCCGTCAGCAAGGATGAGACTATTTCATCAAATTGCAAGGTAGTTGTATTGCTACCTTTTGCAATAACCAGAATATCCCACGAATCTGGTAGAGAACACAACAAACTGATGCACTTATCTTCATCTAAAATTTTAATATCAACATATAATAATTGACTTACCACAGTATTAAATGCATTCAAATGCTCTGTCACCGAGTCTCCATCTTTCATCCTTAGGTTATACAACTTTTTCCATAGGAACAATTTATTCACTAGAGACTTTGATTGGTACAAAGTCCCTAACTTGTCCCACAAATCCTTCGTCGTAGCTTCCCCTGATACATTCAACAATACTGAATCTGAGACACACAATCGTATTATGTTCTTTGCCTTCCGATCCAACTTCTTCCATTCTTCATCGGACACTCCTATTGGTTTAGTACTTGGATCTACCATGATCCACTGATATTTATCCACCAATAGATCCTCCATCTTGAGTTTCCACAACTCAAAAATTTGACCATTAAATTTCTCGATCTCTATCTTTCCACTGCTTGCCATCTTCTTTCACCATTAGAATCGATCTCACAGATCTTCCACTGAACAAGATCTACCACAGGCCTGAGCGAAACCCCTCAGCAACAAAGGCATCACCTTGAAGCCAAAACAACTCTGATACCAAATGTAGGTTTTAACCCCGTACAGAAGTTACCTGCATACAAATTATAAAACACAAAAAATAAACAATGCGAGAGCATAACACATAAAACACATATACACAGTGATTTTCCCCTAGATCCCAAAACAAGGATTACCAGCTTGATTTTTCATTATGTTCCTTTCAATGTTACAATACATATTTATACATGCTGAAGCATCTAATACCATGGAATGAAAAACCATCGCGTCCAAAACCATGTGTGAAAATCATGCACAAAATCATAGGTAGGTCTGCCCAATCTAATATAAGGTCCAAAAAAATATAATTCTCGGCCGCTGCCCCGGACCCCATAGAGTGGGGATACCTACACCCCTCAACCCCCTTGTGACTCCCACCTGCTATGCAATCAGTGTAATGAAGGGGGGGCTTTGCCCCCCTTCTAACCCCCCAGTTAACTACGTCAGCTAGTCTTGGAAAGAATATAACACTACCCAACAATCTGATGATGCTCCTTCTGCAGAGGAAAAAACCACCTTAGATGAAGGTGGGAATGTGTACTTAGCTTCTTCTTCAAGTAAAAATGTAGGTCATGAGGCATGGTTGATTGAATCAGGTGCATCCTTTCAATTCACTCCCCATAGGTAGTGGTTCTGCAAGTATGAGAAATATGATGGTGGTGATGTCTTCTTAGGGGATGATAGGAAGGCTAGAATCATCGGTCGTGGAAAAGTCAAGTTGAAGTTGCAAGGTGGAAGGATTAGAACACTTCTGAGTGTTCTACATATTCTTGCATTGGCCAGAAATTTGATATTTGTAAGAAATATGGATGATGCGGGTGTAAAAATAGTGTTTGATAAAGATACTTGCAAGATGGTTCAGGGAGCACTGGTATTTATGCAGGTATTTTGGATTGGAACTCTGTACAAGCTTCTGGGTAGCACTATTATTGATGGGTGCAACAATTTTGTTGTTCCTGAAAGTGGAGTAGGAAATCTAGTGGTATCTGGAGAAAAGACCATGCTATGGCATCAAAATCTTGGACATATTGGAGAGAAGGGACTTCAGATACTTTATGGTAATGGTATGCTAGAAGGTATGTATAATTTCTCTTTGGATTTCGATTTCTCTAAACATTGTGTATATGGGAAGCAAAATCAGGTGAGTTTCCCCTCTGGTGCTAAGAGGGCAAAACATATATTAGAGCTTGTGAACAGTGATGTGTTTGGACATGTGTTGGTTCCATCACTGGGTAAGTTTGTGTACTATGTATCATTTATAGATGACTTATCAATGAATACATGGATATATTTCCTCAGGAAGAAATATGAAGTCTTTGATAGGTTTAAAGAATTTAAGGCTGTGGTGGAAAACCAGATAGAGAAGAAGATAAAGGTGTTGAGGCATCTTTGGACAATAATGAGCCTTGGGATCTAGTGGAGTTTTCGGCTGGAAGGAAACCCATTCAAAGAAAATGGGTGTTTAAGAAGAATATGAATGTAGAAGGCAAGGTGGAGAAATACAAAGCTTGGTTGGTAGCAAAAGGTTATTATGGGGTGTTGGGAATAGATTTTGGTGATATTTTTTCTCCTATTTCTAAGGCCGCTTATATTAGATTACTTTTATTTGTTGTTGCTGCTTTTGATTTTGAGGTAGAACAGATGGATGTGAAGACAACATTACTTCAAAGGGATTTAGAAGAAGAGATCTACATGAAGCAACCTAACTGCTTTGCAATGAAGAGTAAGAAATAACTAGTATGCAGGTTAAAAAAGTCTTTGTATCGGTTAAAACAATCATCAAGGATGTGGTATAAAAAATTTGATACATATATATGTGGACTTGGCTTCACCAAAATAAAAGAAGATCACTGTGTGTATTTTAAATTAATTGGCGACTGTGTTATTTATTTGGTCTTTTATGTGGATTTAAGGTATTATTAGCATTACTTTTTAATTAAAGTTGTTACCAATAGTAAAGTTGTAGCTAATCATTTAGGGATAGAAATATTCTTATATTTGTTTATTATCTAATTAATTTGTGTTGAGGAATGCTTTCATCATTTATATTGTTATTATCACTTAATTACAAATTTAATTTTAGAATTTTTGGTTGAATTTACCATGTTAATTTATTTTCAGTTATTATATTGATTTAAGGATTATTGATACATTGTTATGTTTTTTTTTCATATATATATATATATATATATATATATATATATATATATATATAATTAAATTAGTCTTTAAGGATGTTGTTTGTTGGTTAGTGAATGTACTACTAAGGTGTTTGTGCCACAAAGGTTCAAACCTGGTTCAAATCTTCTCTTATTGGTGTGTTGTGCTTAGGGGCGGTGCAGTTGCACCTAGAGATTATACTACACCTAGAAATTATAGTGGCAACCGTCGGGATCAACCCCATGTGATGTAAATACGAGAATCAACCAATTACACTAATAAAAAAAAATATAAATAAATAAATAAATATTAAATTAATTAATTTTAAATTTCATATAGTATATTTTAAAACTAAAAATATATATTATAATTCTATTACCAAATTAACAATAAATACGCTCATGACCGTGTATTGTAAGACTCAACAAATTATGTGAAAAAGTACACTATCATATCATATATTATTATTAAAAAAAACCACACCATATTATTAATTATACCATATGGCCGTTAAATATTAAAACTTTAACATATTTCTTTACATAAAAGGCCTCGGAATCCTAATTCTTAAGACCATCCAAGTCACGTGATTCAGCCGTAATCCCTATTCCCAGCCGATTTCGACGACTTGTGCAGGAACTTTAAAAGGCGTTGTCGTTCTCTAATGGTGCTACACATTCACTTGATCCAGATTGGTTGCTGGTAAAATAAATTTAATAAATTTTAAAAAGTCAAAATGAAGCTATTCCTCTCCGAGAAGGGCTCAAGTACTTGGGATTTAAACTGAAAACATCAGGTTATCGGGTGGCGGATTGGTCTTGGGTTGCAGATAGATTTTACAGAAGATTGCTGAATGGGAGAATTTGTGCTTATCCAAAGGAGGTCGAATGATATTGACACAAAGCTGTTCTTGTCCAAATGATGGTCTACTGGGCGCACCTGTACTATATCCGATCCGCCATCATTAAAAATTTGAACAGGATGATTGCCAGTTTTATTTGGGGATGCGATAAAGATCAATTTAAATTCCATCTTACCAAATTATCTATGATTGCGCGCCCAAAATAGATGGGAGGATGGGGCATATTAGAGTTGGCACATTTCAGAAAAGCTTTTTTGTGCAAATCTATGTGGAAGGCTATTATGGGCGACTTATTGTGGAGTTCGGCAGTTCGCGCATAATACATGTATAACAGGGATATGTCATACTGGATCAGGGAAAAACCATATAGGGACCCTTTTTGGATCTCGGCAGTTCGCGCATAATACATGTATAACAGGGATATGTCATACTGGATCAGGGAAAAACCATATAGGGACCCTTTTTGGATCGGCTATCGGGAAAGGTTTCAGAAAATTGGAACCCTATTTCAGACAGAATCTTATTTCCAAATAAGATTTTGATTGGAAGGGATGAATTCTTTGGAGGGGCTGGGAAAATTCAAGTATCCCCTCCGTTGCTGAGAGCGCTCCATAACAGGGGGATTTTCTTTTGGGCCAGCTCTATTCGGAATTGGGAAGGAGCAATTCCCACGTGGAAAAATTCAAATGAATTGCAACTCACCGAAGAAATGAAGGTTCAATGCCAAACAATCTTATCCTTGTTGCGCGGCCATGGGATTTTCCGTTCTGCTGACAGAGACTTTCTTATTTGGAAAGGTATGGATGGTTCCACGACTGTGAAGGTAAAACTAATTTATATGCAGCTTCTGTTTTCTGAGGTCGACTTCTCTAGAGATATATTTCCTCCTACATTTTGGAAAACAGGTTGCCTCTCCAAGACCATCATCTTTGCTTGGCTGGTATTTCACAATAGGAATTTCACGTGGGAAAATTTACAGAAATGCAATTGGCACGGGCCAGCCATCTGTCCACTTTGCAGAGAAAATTCTGAAGATAATTTTCATCTTTTCCTCAATTGCCAAAAGGTTCATCCCATCTGGCAGAATCTTGCTACTCACTATGGATTCACCTTCTGTTCTTTCCCATCCATCCCTGAAGCATTCAAAAGATGGGGCTCCATGAAGAAAGAATGGAGGGCCATCCCCATTTTTGCCATATGGGGTATATGGAAATAGAGAAATGGCAGGATCTTCAGCTCAAAAGTGGAAACATGCTCTTCTGTAGCTGCATTCATAATATCCCTTTACAACGCCCTTGAAATATCGGGGAAGGTCTAATTTCGCCACAAGGTATATGGAGAATGCAGATCAAAGCGGACAGCAACATCTCCGAGATCCAGGATTTTTGTTTTCAGGGTATATAGCTTTAGAGAATGGTAATTAATTCTGATATATATTTTTATTTTTCACATCCACACATGGGAAGATCTATCAGTGAAAGTATACACATCCTCAGTTGCAGTCATAAGTTGCAGTTTTGTAAATCTCTTCGAATTCTATATCTACAGAGCTCTTCTCAGTTTCCGCGTATGTATTCTGGACATACTTCTATTTTTTTGTCATCCTCCAAGATGTGGTATGATCCACTCAACAGTCTATGCATCTGGCATTATATCTTAGTTATGTATGCTTAATAGTTTTCAAATATATATCATAAATATATAGTTTTTTTTGTGTCGAAAAAAAGTATTTGAATAGTTTTTTGATAGTAAAAATTTAAAAATCAAAATAATTTTTTTTTATAGTTGAAATAAATTCAACATTATTAAAAATCCCTACAGCACTTTTTATAATTGAAATAGATTCAACAGTATTAAAAATCCTTACAGCACTTAAAATCTTGAAATTTAAGGTTCCAACTGAAATTTTAAAAAATTTCATTATTTTCCTAATCTTTTTTTAGACTACACTCTTTTAAAATAATTTTTCTTGAAATGCTGCCGCTCGACAGTATCGAATTGTCACATTCAGGACTTGGATATCTCTCCACATTATTACAAACAAGTATTCAAAAGTTCCACAAATCGAGGGTGTCGATGATGTTGTCCGTCTGCTCCTCCTACCAAGTAGTGGGATTATGATCCAAAGCCCATGCATCGTCGATTGATGGCATTCTCTCCAAATTCAGGCCGAGGCCGCCATCGATGCCATCCGATTCCTCGAACAAACGTTCCCAGAAATTGAACTTATTATGTTCCTCCAATATTTGATGACTGTTACTCGACACCTTCGTTTCTGAAGCCGCAGCCGACATTGACGTCGATTTGGTCTCCTCCATCGCCGTATTATCGATATTATTCGAAGGGGGTGGTCTCAGAGGGAGTTGATGCATTGCATTTTTGGCGGCGGCAGCCTGAATCTGCTGTCGGGAAAGAGAAGACACAGAGGGAATGTCGGGCACAGAATTGGGGAAATTGAATTTGGAGTTGGGGCCTCTCAGACAATACACTGCGGCGTCGTAGGCGCGGGCGGCCTGCTCGGCAGTGGGGTATGAGCCGAGCCATAACTTCTCTTGAGATTTGGGCATTCGAATTTTTGATACCCAACTCCCCCATTTTCGCAATCGGACTCCCTTAAATTGCTGCAAATTTTGCCCGCGATCTTTGTCTTGTATAACATGGGCTTGGTCATGCTCCTGCGGGGAGTGTTTTTCCATATTTGGTGAACCAGAAGAAGCTCTGCCGTAGCTGGAGCTCGCCGAGAGTTAGTGAGTTCAAATACAAATAAATGGAATTGAGATATGGAAGTGACTATATATATAGCAGCGAAGGCCAAGCCAGTGAAATGCAGTAACCGCGTGTATCTCTCTACTCAACGGAAGATTTGACGTGACACAGGATTGAATTCGATATTCAAAGGAAGATTTGAGGTGACACAGGATTGAATTCGATATTCAAAGGAAGACCATCGATTATCAGCAGACAGCGACCGTCAGCATTGGGCAATGGATGAAAATATTTTGATCATGTCGGTTGTCACGCGTCTTAAGAAGAGTGTCAAGGGATCGTTACTGTGCACTCTAATTGGTAGCCGGCTGCACGCGGCAAGGTAAGATTGTAGATATTTGCAAGATAAAATATTCGTTTATCACAAGTTTTTAATGTCAAATTCCGTACCGGAGTAGTCAAATCCTAAATCATCGTTTGGATTCTCGAACCTCTTGCGTTTTCCCAAATGGTGACGATGGGATTTGGACTTGTCTTTAGAATCTTGATTTAAACTGATTTTTTTGAAAAACTGATTTTTTTTAATATTTATGGATTTGAAAATTTTTTAAGGCACTTCAATTGTGAAAAGATTATTTATCAAACTTGTGATTTTAATAAATTCATTTTAATTTCAAAAAAATTATACTAAAAAACTCGCTGGAAAAGCTTCCAAAAAATCTCACTAAAAACAACTATATAATTTTTTTCAATCTTTAACTAGTGAAAGCGATTCCTTTTAATTCCATTTATGTTTATTATATTCATTGAGAAAAACATCAAAAGTTAAGAAAAAGGGTATAAAATCGGATGACTTTATGAATTTTCAAGTAACAACAATGTTGAATATTAACCAAACAGGGGAATTGAATTCCTAAAGAGTTTTAAAAGCATTTCTCACGTGCAATGCCCAAGTACAAGATTAAGTCTCAATGTAACAATTATATAACAATTATAAGAGACATGGTGCTCTTTTAAATTAGATTTTAGTTAAATTTAAGGTTACAAGTATGATTATGATAATTATATTAATAAATGTCGTTGATATAAGTCTATATTAAATATATTGGAGTTATTTTTAGTGTGATTTTTTGAAAGTTTTTTTGGTGGATTTTTCCGGTCTAATTTTTCTAAAATACGGCAGGAATTCTTCGAAATCACAAGTCTGATGGGTAATCCCTGCACAATGGAAATGCCCTAAGGGGTTTTCAGGTGCTGAATCCATATATACAGTAAAAAAACTAGTTTAAATAACACAAATCAACATTTCACCACAAATTTTTCTGCCAGATTCCGATCGCGGAAGCTATAGACAACTCCAAATATATTTATCAATTATCAATAATATTAAAAATTAATGTTATTATCAATAATATTAATATAAATAGAAGAACCATATTAATAATAATTAATATTATATTATTACTATTATATTAAATAGTAATAGTAATAATAATAATAAATAATTAAATAAAGATAATAAAAACCATTATATTAATAATCATCTAATAAATAATAATGAGGTAATTGTGAAATAAACATTTAATAAAAATCAAACAACAATTTAAATTTGGTTGATAGGAAATTCAACTTTAAATATTTTACTAGAACACAGTTATTAAACACTAGCCTCTTCCAAAATATACCGAGACCGATGACAAAAGATGCACCAATTCAAATCAACAAGATAATGATCACGACCATTCACACTTTCTAAACAGTCCCTTCTTGCATTATCTTGCATTTTTGCTTAACGCTGAAAAGAAAAAAGTGGTGAAATCTGCAAACCATCTATTGTTTTCATTCTTGATATAGTTGTAAATGTCAAAGGAATAATATTAAACCCAAGGGATAAATATTATAAACCCAAGGTATAAAAACCCTAAGATACATAATATAAACCCTAAAATAAACATGCTTGACCTTGATTTACCATCATTTATTTTCATATTGATGTTATACCATGGTTGATTTTCATATTGAGACAATAATTGGGACATTGTGACATTGGACCATCATTGACCATGGATCACCATGATTGTAAACCCAAGCGATTTATATTAAACCCTAAGATTAATATTATAAACCATTTGAATAATATTATACCATAGGAATATGAACCAAATAAACCCAAGTGATTGATTTTATAAACCGAAGGAAATAATAAACCCAAGGCATTAATTCTAAAACCCAAGGGTATTGTAAAACCAAGGGAATAATAAACCCAAGGGATTAAAAACCCAACGGATTGATCATATAAACCCAAGGGAATAAAATTTTTTTTTTTTCACTTTCTGGTTCACGGATACCCGGGTCAGTGGGTAGCCGCTACGTCCAGGGTTGTTAAACACTGAGTGGACGCCACCCGAAGGGCATCAACACCCCTCGGCCTATTTACTGACCTAACCCCAAGAGCTTTCGGGATTCGACCCTGTGACCTCCCATTGGGAAGGCACTTGATTTGACCGATTGAGCTGACTCTTGAGGCTCCCCAAGGGAATAATATTAAACCCAAGGGATTAATATTATAAACCCAAGGGATCAATATTAAACACAAGGGATAAATATTATAAACCCAAGGAATAGAAACCCTAAGATAAATATGTTGGCATTTTGGCTCAGGTATGGCGCTATGATACAGGTGTTGTCCTTGATGGCAACTCTCTTTGATGACAGACCTCCGTTCAGTCTACAGAATGAAGAGAAATCTCATATACGCAGGTTAATTAAGTCCAAGTTGCGTATACACGCTGGTGATATGCATACTAAGTCGCGTATACGCAGGAGAGCTATATAATAAGGCGCGTATACACGCAGATGCATGAACAGAAAAGTGTGTATATGTCGGGAAGTTTCCTTTTGGTCCATGGTAGTTAGTCCTCGGTACTTGTGCCCATGTCTTTGGACCAAAGTACCTCGACAGTCGTGTAGATCTCTAGTTTTGAAGTTGATGGTTTTGGATTTCTATGGTTTTGGCTCTTGGTATTGAGCAAGGCCTAAGGCTATATAAGGAGAAGAATATCATTAGGCAAAATTATCTTTCGAAAAGGCTTGAATATCTGAAAAAGAAAGAGATCTGATATGCAGGTTCTGGGTTGCTTGATCTAAGCCAAGGAGAGATCACATCGGTTGATGGAAGACTAGATCTAAGGATAGATCGGGATCTAATGGTTTGAAATGCACTATCATGATATGGTTGATTATGCGTATTTCTAGATCTGCATACTGTCGCAATGTTATGTTCTGAGTCTAACTGATGTCTGGTACAGCTGCAAATTGAGAGAGTTTATTTTTAGATCTGTACGCAGGTTGGCTTCGGTAAAAGCGCGTGTATACGCGGGTTTTGCTCATTGAAGTAGCGTATATCTTTTGAAGCTTGATTTTGGGTTTACAGTTGGGTCTGACTGTTATTGCAGAGCTCTGTAGTCTGCTCTGTGTTCTGGTAACTGGTGATTGACAGGGTTCAGTGGTTCAGTGATTCAAAGTTTGGTTGTTTTATGCTTCAATGATCTATTATGAAAGGTGAATGAATTGTGGTCTTCAGATTGTACTATTGTGCTTCAGGAATATCCAGTCTGAAAATGTATGAAAAGTGGTACCTGAAAGAAAGAAGATTGTAGGTCAGCACCTACGTACTAGTATCTTGGCTAGTACAAGAGCAAAGGGGGTTGGAGCTCCCTTCCAAGGAAGTTTGGAGAACGAGAGAAGGTTGTAGCCTTCTGCAGGTTGTAGCCTGCGTACTGGTATAAGGCTGCACCAGTACAAAAAGATTGTAAACTGAAGTTTCATATTAAAGAAAGATAGAGACAACTTGCAGCAGGTGGTTTTCACCCACATTGGGTTTCCACCTTATATCTTGGTGTTCATGTGTGTGGATTTTGATCTGTTCTGTTATACTGCACCTGTTTACTGTTAATGTGGTGAATAATGTCCTGATGCACTTAACTGAAGAATAAGCTAACTAAATTATGAGTTTTTCTCTTATACGCTGTTTTATTTAGTCTCAGTAGCGTGTACACGCTGGTTCACTTAACTGAAGTAGCGTATATGTTTCTGAGCATTGAAAAAGTTTGATTGATCTGATAATACTGATTCACCCCCCCCTCTCAGTATTATTTCCAACAAAATATTTGTCATAATGTGATGTTGGAATATGGTTGACCATGATTGATTTTCATATTGAAACAATGTTTCTCACAATGCGACATTGGACAATAGCTTACCATCGTTGACCATGGTTGATGTCCATATTAAGACAATATTTGTCACAATGCAACATTGGACCATGGTTTACCATGGATGACCATTGTTGTGACAATGTGACGTTGGACCAAGAGATAGTCTTTGTCACAGTGTGACCATGGTTGACCATGATTGAACCCAAAGGAATTATAAACCCAAGGAAATAATATTAAACCCAATGGATTAATATTATGAATGCAAGGTATATAAACCCTAAAGGGACTGATATTATAAACCCGAGGGAATAATAAACACAAGGGATAAACACTAAAAACCCAAGGGATTAAAAACCCAACGATTGATAATATAAACACAAGGGAATAATATTAAACCCAAAAGGATTAATATTATAAACACAAGGTATATAAACACTAAGATAAATATTATAAACCTAAGGGAATAATAAACCCAAGAGATTATAAACCAAAGGGAATAATATTAAACACAAGGGATAAATATTATAAACCCAAGGAATATAAACCCTAAGATAAATATTGTAAACCCTAACATTATTTTTTGTCACAATGCGACGTTGGGATATGGTTGACCATGATTTATTTCCATATTGAGACAAATAAACCCTAAAATAAACATGATTGATGATGCAGGAGCATCTAGCTAAGGGAACCATGACCGGGTGTTTCGTCTCAGCTAAGGAGAAGAGGTTCATCATCATTAGATTTCATTTATGTTTGCTGATTAAAACAGTGTTAGGAACTTGTTTTATTTCATTAGCAGTTAATAGGTATTTAGGGAAAACACAATTAAGTGAAGGTGGTTACAGCCACACTGTTGTTTTGTTTATTCTTTTATTCATTTTACAACTATTTACTTAAAAAAAAAAAAAACACAAAAAGATATATATCATCTATGTATTCCATAGAACGGGAAAACTCAAATAGCAAAATAGTTACCAACAGTGTAACTGAAGAAACAACTGCAAACAGTTTGCATAACTGTATTGTAACATTACAAAACAAATGTACCACATTGTGGAAAGGGTTCGACATTCCATCACAGAAGAGTAATACAAAGAGAAACATATTCATTCTTGAATCCATCTGTTCAATACTTGTTATTTTTCTTTTCTAATTACTATCATCTGTAATGAAGAAACAAATTGTATATTTTACCCGAAATCCTTCCAGGAACCAAGTGGCAAGCAGTGACGAAGTTCCAGAAACCAAGTGAAAAGCACAAACATAGTTTCAAAAATCGAACGACAGGCAGAGACATCATGTCAACGTGAGACTGAACAGGCAGTTCCAGCCACTTCAACAAATTACAGAAATACAAGAATACGCAACAGCCGTAGCAGTTAACAAACTAAATACAGTCACAGTGCAATGCATTTACAAGAAAGGTAACTGTGTACATCGAAAACTCTTTTTTCATTCATCTGTAAAAGCATTTCAGTGTCAAGACCAGTATGTAGACTATATAAATACAAGTTCTAAAGTCCAGCAACCCTAAGGCCGAACAAACTCTCCTTCGGGAGAGAAACAACGAACGAGGGTTAGGGTTATAACCCTGAAACAGTTACAGTCCATTGAAGAATAAACAAAATCATATATAACTGGGCCCGAAGGCCATTTTTCCATCAACCAAAAGGCGAGACAACAGAGACCCAGTTCCTAGTCTATTGACTGACTACACCGAGGAATAAATCGACTTGGGAAAACCTCAAACCAAACATGTTGTAATGGGGAACGACCGTACCAGTTCCATTTGGAGGAAGGGCCAAGTAGCAGTCTAGCTAGGAGCATACCAACCTGCACAACGACCACGACAAAGTATTAGCATTAACATACAAAAGGACTAAAGGAGCGAATAACAAAGAGAAGTAATCCAAGAGCACTTACCAGCATATTCGAAAGCACTGGACGAATGAACCCATATTTGGGTCACGGCCATTGAAGGAAACCCTGCTTATGAGGAGCAACAATTGTTAGCTCATAAGAAGATCAAAGGAAGTAGAATTTAGCAGGGGAGGAGTCGTTACCTTGCGAGAGCCGAACGAACGCAGAGGAAAGGGTCTTTCGAGGCCACAACCTATGTTCACAATATATTGTAGACAAGTCAAATGAAGAAATAATCATACAAGCAGCTAGAAATATCATTGAAGAAGTTTAGAAGAATGCGTAAGGGACAGAAGGAGAGACAGTGACCACCAGAAGAGCACCAGACCAACGAGAAAAAACAGAGAAACCCTCGCAAAGAAGCCAACAACTTAATGACATAGCCGAACTAACCAGATAGCCAAGACAATACTGAGCAGAGTTATACCACCTACCAACAGAGAAACCCATAGTCGGGCGTGAATAGAGCATCGGGATCGAACCATTTACAGTCACCAACAAAACCAACGAACAAAGCTTTCAACACCAAACAAAGAAAATTGAAAATGTCGTAGTGAACAATGTGAGGGTTAGGGTTTAGTCCAAGAGCGGGAAGGAAACCTGAGGCCAGGACAACTATCCTCTCAACGTACAAACAAAATCAATACAACCATCAACACACACCAAAATATCAGCGCTAACCTTTGATTACCAACTAATCGTGCACATTCGTTGATTAAACCATTGGTGTTAATTATTATTGTTAGTGTTAAACCATAAGTGAGGGGCTGGTCCCATCATATTGTGGTATCAGAGCAAGATTTAGAGTTTTCCTGAGAAATGGAGGTTGGAAGATGAGGTCATGGAAGAGGTGCTCGGAGAGCAGCAGAGGAAAAATTGCGGGAGGAAATAAGGATCCTTACTGCCCGTTTGGAGGCAGTTGAAGCAGGAAGGAGAAGGGATCCAGAGGTAGGAGATGATAGCGATGAAGAAGCCATAGTTATGACAGATGGATCGGATGAAGAAGGGCCGGAAATGAGATTGTTGAGGTCGGTCCTATTAGCTAGTAGCAAGCCTAAACTATAAATTCCAAATTATGATGGCAGCTTGTCCACAAAAGTTCTGTTGGACTGGATACGCGAATTGGACAAATATTTTGAGTGTGAAGAGGTTAGTGAAGATCAGAGTTAAGTTCGCTGCAACAAAGCTGAAGGGACACGCAGCCCTGTGGTGGGACAGTTTCCAAGCGGAGAGAAGAAGGATGAACAAGTTGCCAATAAAGAAATGGCCAAGAATGGTGGCCAAGTTGAAAGGAAGATTTTTGCCCAAAGACTACTAGATTGCATTGCATCGGCAAGTGCAGAATTTGAGGCAAAAAGGGATGACAGTGAGAGAGTATACTGAAGAATTCTACCGGGTAAATTTAAGAGATGGTTACATGGAGGACACCCTGGAAAAAACAACAAGGTATGTAAATGGTCTGAGATTGGAAATATTGGATGAAATCAACATTCTTTCCCCGAAAAACATAGAGGAAGCCTATCAGAGTGCCATGAAGGTAGAGGAGAAGATCACCAGAAAACAAAATGCTAGGAGAGGACGGGGAACAGGTAGAGGAAGAGGACAGTCCTATGGCAGAGGACGAACTGCCAGTAATAGTGAAGAGGACGGTAGTTCCAAAAATACAGGGACATCAGAAAAAGGAGACAACATTAGAGGTGGTAGGCCATATCAGCGAGGAAGAGGGAATGGCCAAGGAAAAGGAGCTAACTATCAGTGCTACAGGTGCCACAAGTGGGGGCACAGGTCTTTCGAATGTCCTGAAGCAGAACAAGCTGGTCAAAGAGGAGTGTTTGTTGCACAACCAGAGGAAGCAGAGGCACCACCTCAGGAAGCAGAAAATGTGCCGGAAACATGGGAAGCCTTAGTTCTGAATAAAGTGCTGCTAAAACCAGCCAAGGAAACAGCTGAACAAACTCAAAGGAAAGCATTATTCCAGACAGTTTGTAAGTCACACGGAAAATGCTGCAAGTTGATTATCGACAGTGGGAGCACGGATAATCTGGTTGCTACAGAGATGGTAGAGAAGTTGGGTTTGAAGTGGCTGGAGTACTCCACCCCTTATAAGGTATCGTGGTTGTAGAAAGGCCATCAGCTGTTGGTTAACGAACAGTGTGAAGTTGAGTTCCATATTGACAGGTATAAAGACAAGGTTGTTTGTGATATTATGCCAATGGACATATGTCATATACTGCTAGGGAGGCCATGGCAGTATGACCGGAAGGTAGTGCATGATGGGAAGACAAACTGTTACAAGTTTGTCAAAGATGGGATCAAGCACACACTTGTGCCCATCAAGGAGGAGGAGACAACAGAAACAAGCGGGACGAGAGTGTTACTAATGGGTGGAAAACAGTTTTTGAAGTAGATTGAAGATAGTGAAGTGAACTATGCTATTGTAAGAAGGGAAAAAACAATGTTGTTACACACAGAAGTGTCTGATTTTCCTGCAGAAATTCAGAAAATGCTGCAGGAATTCAGCGATATAGTAGTGGACAATTTACCAGATAAATTGCCTCCTAAGAGAAGTATAAGTCATCATATTGACTTTATACCTGGAGAAAGTCTACCGAACAAGGAAGCATACCGGATGAGCCCCAAAGATAATGAGGAAATCAGAAAACAGGTGCAGGAATTGCTGGATAAAGGGCTAATAAGGGAGAGTTTGAGCCCCTGCGCAGTTCCAACAGTTCTCGCTCCCAAGAAAGGAGGAGAATGGCGAATGTGCATAGATTCAAGGGCCATCAACAAGATTACCATTAGGTACAGATTTCCACTGCCGCGGATGGACGACATGATGGACTGCCTGAGCGGGGCAGCATACTTCTCGAAGATTGATCTGAAGAGTGGTTATCATCAGATTCGAATCAGGGAAGGGGATGAGTGGAAGACAGCCTTCAAGACCAATGAAGG
Source organism: Pinus tabuliformis (assembly GCA_031772625.1). Classification (NCBI taxonomy): domain Eukaryota; kingdom Viridiplantae; phylum Streptophyta; class Pinopsida; order Pinales; family Pinaceae; genus Pinus; species Pinus tabuliformis. The sequence goes on along the minus strand of CM062812.1, from coordinate 434,073,470 downwards.
GTTGTATGAGTGGCTGGTAATGCCATTCGGATTGAGTAATGCACCCAGTACCTTTATGCGACTGATGAATGAAATGCTGAAAGAGTTCATTGGAAAGTTTGTAATAGTGTATCTTGATGATATATTAATTTTCATCAAGACTAAGGAGGAACACTTTCGACATGTTCGAAATGTGCTGGAAAAATTGCAGCAAAATAAGCTGCTGATAAATCTGAAAGAATGCACTTTTCTGCCAAAAGAACTGGTTTATATGGGTTTTGTGATTGCAGAAAACAAGTTGAAGATGGACCGAGAGAAGATTGCAGCAATCGTTAACTGGCCATCCCCAAAATGTCTGTTTGAGGTACGTAGTTTTCATCGGCTGGTAAGTTTTTATCGTAAATTTATAAGGAATTTTAGTGAAATCTATGCACCTATGTTGGACACTATAAAAAAGGCAAGTCAGCCTTTTCATTGGATCGAGGCAGTAGAGAGGAGCTTTCAACTACTGAAGAAGAAGATCACAAAAATACCGATCCTGAGATTGCCAGATTTTAAAAATATTTTTCAGGTTCGCTGTGATGCAAGCGGTACGACCACTGGAGCTATACTTAGCCAAGAAGACAAACCTGTTGCGTTTTTTAGCGAGAAGTTGAATGAGGCAGGCAGAAGTATTCATCCTACGACAAATAATTCTATGTTGTTGTCCAAGGACTGAAGCATTGGAGACACTATCTGTTGGGAAGTGAGTTTGTTTTATTCTCTGATAATTCTGCACTGCAATACATGATGCAACAACATAAGCTGAATCACAAGCATCCTAAGTAGGTTGAATATTTACAGAGTTTCACCTTTGTGTTGAAACACATTAGCGGGTAGGCCAACAAGGTGGCAGATGCATTGAGCAGAAGAGCCTTGCTCTTGCAAGAGAGTACGATACAAGTGCTGGGCTTTGAGCATTTGAAAGACTTGTATCAGACCGACGCGGATTTCAAAGAGGCTTATGAAGCCCATCAGAATCCTTTGCTGAGAAACAATAGTCCATGGTTGGACTATAATTTGTAGGAGAAGCTATTATTTAGAGGGGGACAGTTATGCATTCCCGATTGTTCAATGAGAGAGAATATGATTCGGGAAAAGCACAGTGGAGGTCTAGCTGGGCATTTCGGCATAGAAAAAACATTAGAGCAGCTCAACCATTTTTACTATTGGCCAAGAATGCAAAGGGATGTGTAGAGATTTGTGACCAGATGTAAAGTGTGTCAGTTAGTGAAAGGACACAATCAGAATTCAGGACTTTACACACCATTGGCCATTCCGAGTAGATCATGGGACTCAGTCAATTTGGACTTCGTCTTGGGTCTACCGAGGACGCAGCGGGGTTATGATTCAATGATGGTAGTAGTAGATCAGTTTTCAAAGATGGCACATTTCATCCCTTGTAAAAAAACCAGTGATGCCACTCACGTGGCCCACTTATTTTTCACAAAGATCGTCACGCTACACGGCCTACCTAAGTCTATTCTTTCTGACAGGGACGTGAGGTTTATAGGGCACTTCTGGTGCACCTTATGGAAGAAGATGGACACAGAGTTAAGTTTCAGCTCTACTTATCACCCGCAAACCGACGGGCAAACAGAGGTGGTAAACAAGAGCTTGGGAAACCTGCTACGAAGTTTGATTGGGGAAAATTCACGAATGTGGGATCATGTACTTGACCAGGTAGAGTTCACTTACAACGACTCACCCATTCCCAGCACAGGTTACAGTCCTTTTCATATCTTATATGGCATGCATCCTTGTGGAGTGCATGAGTTATGAGATCTAGGACAGCAGGAAAGACAGAGTGCTGATGGGGAAGATTTCGCCAAAGCAATGAATGATCTACACGAGCAAGTAAAAATGAAATTGCAGGACAGCAGTCAAAAGTATAAGCAGCGGGCAGATCTGAAACGGCGAGAGGTACAGTTTAATGTGGGGGATGAAGTCCTCGCACATTTGCACAAGGAACGTTTTCCTAGAGGTGCATACAACAAACTGAAATACAAAAAGATTGGCCCCTGCAAAATTCTCCGAAAATTTTCAGCCAATGCTTATGAATTATAGTTGCCACCAGGAATAGGCATCTCACCCATCTTCAATGTGGCAGACTTGTTTCCATATACTGCCAGTCCGGAGGAAGATAGTACAGCACGACCTACACGGGACACACAGGAAGGGAGTGAGACTTGGATGAGACAGATTCCTTCAGCTCAGCCCCTTGATATCGAGAGAATCCTCGACACTCAGGTGGCCAGGCGAACTCGGCAGAAGGAATACCTACAGTATCTGGTCAAGTGGAAGAACCGTCCCATTGATGACAGTTCATGGCTTAACGCCAAACAGATACATCAGGCAGGCTTATTCAGTTGAGAAGCTCATGGACGCGAGTCATGAATCTTTCTTACCCTGGGAGCCTGATGCAGGAACATCCAGCTAAGGGAACCATGACCGGGTGTTTGGTCTCAGCTAAGGAGGAGAGGTTCATCATCATTAGATTTCATTTATGTTTGCTGATTAAAACAATGTTAGGAAGTTGTTTTATTTCATTATCAGTTAATAGGTATTTAGGGACAGCACAGTTAAGTGAAGGTGGTTACAGCCACACTATTGTTTTGTTTTTTCTTTTATTCATTTTATAGCTATTTACTTCAAAAAAAAAAACACAAAAAGATATATATGATCTATGTATTCCACAGAACGGGAAAACTCAAACAACAAAATAGTTACCAACTTTGTAACTGAAGAAACAACTAGAAACAGTTTGCATAACTGTATTGTAACATTACAAAACAAATGTACCACATTGTGGAAAGGGTTTGACATTCCAACACAGAAGAGTAATACAAAGAGAAACATTTTCATTCTTGAATCATTCTTGTCTAATTACTATCATCTGTAACGAAGAAACAAACTGTATATTTTACCAGAAATCCTTCCAGAAACCAAGTGACAAGAAATGACGAAGTTCCAGAAACCAAGTGACAAGCATATACATAGTTTCAAAAATCGAACGACAGGCAAAGACATCATATCAACGTGAGACTGAACAGGAAGTTCCAACCACTTCAACAAATTACAGAAATACAAGAATACGCAATAGTCGTAGCAGTTAACAAACTAAATATAGTTACAGTGTGATGCATTTACAAGAAAGGTAACCCTGTACATCGAAAACTCTTGTTTCATTCATCTGTAAAAGCATTTCAGTGTCAAGACCAGCATGTAGACTATATAAATACAAGTTCTAAAGTCCAGCAACCCTAAGGCCAAACAAACTCTCCTTCGAGAGAGAAACAACGAACGAGGGTTAGGGTTATAACCCCGAAACAGTTATAGTCCATTGAAGAATAAACGAAATCATATACAACTAGGCCCGAAGGCCATTTTGCCATCAACCAAAAGACAACAGAGACCCAGTTCCTAGTCTATTGACCGACTACACCGAGGAAGAAATCGACTTGGGAAACCCTCAAACCAAACAAGTTGCAACGGGGAACGACCCTACCGGTTCCGTTTGGAGGAAGGACCGAGTAGCAGTCTAGCTAGGAGCATACCAACCTACACAGTGACCACGGCAAAGTATTAGCGTTAACATGCAGAAGGACTAAAGAAGCGAATAACGAAGAGAAGTAATCCAAGAGCACTTACCAGCATATTCAAAAGCACTGGACGAATGAACCCATATTTGGGTCACGACCATTGAAGGAAACCTTGCTTACGAGGAGCAACAATTGTTAGCTCATAAGAAGATCAAAGGAAGTAGAATTTAGCAGGGGAGGAGTCGTTACGTTGCCAGAGCCGAATGAACGCAGAGGAAAGGGTCTTTCGAGGCCGCAACCTGTGTTCACAATATATTGCAGACAAGTCAAATGAATAAATGATCATATAGGCAGCTAGAAATATCATTGAAAAAGTTCAGCAGAATGCGTAAGGGACAGAAGGAGAGATATTGACCACCAGAAGAGCATCAGACCACCGAGAAAAAATAGAGAAACCCTTGCAATGAAGCCAACAACTTAATGACAGAGCTGAACTAACCAGATAGTCAAGACAATACTGAGCAGAGTTATACCACATACCAATAGAGAAACCCATAGTCGGGCGTGAACAGAGCATCAGGCTCGAACCATTTACAGTCACCAACAAAACCAACAGACAGAGCTTTCAACACCAAACGAAGTAGAATGAAAATGTCGGAGTGAACAACGTGAGGGTTAGGGTTTAGTCCAAGAGAGGGAAGGAAACCCGAGGCCAGGATAGCTGTCCTCTCAACGTACAAACAAAATCAATACAGCCATCAACATACACCAAAATATCAGCACTAACCTTTGATTACCAACTAATCACACATTCGTTGATTAAACCATTGGTGTTAATTATTATTGTTAGTGTTAAACCATAAGTCAAGGGCTGGTCCCATCAATTGACGATGATTTACCATCATTTATTTTCATACTAAGACGATGTTTGTCACAATATGATGTTGGACCATGGTTGATCATGGTTGATTTTCATATTGAGACAATTTTTGGCACACTGTGACATTGGACCATCATTGACCATGGACGACCATGATTGTAAACCCACGTGATTTATATTACCCTAGGATTAATATTATAAACCCTATGAATAATATTATACCCTAGGAATATGAACCAAATAAACCCAAGGGATTGATATTATAACCCGAACGGAATAATAAACCCTAGGGATTAATTATAAAACCCTAAGGTATTATAAACCCAAGGGATTAATATTATAGATGCAAGGTATATAAACCCTAAATGGAATGATATTATAAACCCAAGGGAATAATAAACCCAAAGGACTAGTACTAAAAATCTAAGGGATTAAAAACCAAATGGATTGATAATATAAACACAACAGAATAATATTAAACCCAAGGGATTAATATTATAAACCCAAGGGATAAATATTATAAACCAAAGGAATATAAACCCTAAGATAAATATTTGTCACAATATGAAATTGGAATATGGTTGACCATAATGGATTTTTATATTGAGACAATGTTTGTGGCAATGCGATGTTGGGTAATGGCTGACCATGGGTGATCTCCATATTGAGACAATTTGTGTCACAATGCGATGTTGGACCATGGTTGACCATGGATGACCATGGTTGTGACAATGTGACAGACTTTGTCACAATGTGACCATGGTTGACCATGGTTGATTTTCATATTGAGAAAATCTTTATCGCAATGTAACATTGGACCATGGTTGACCATGATTATAAATCCAATGGATTTATAGTAAACCTAAATATTAATATTATAAACCATATGAATAATATTATACCCTAGGAATATGAATCCTTAGATTAATAAACCCTATAAATTATTATTTTATAGAATTTTTTAATGAAAAAAAAATCAAAATATAGTGCAAAATCTTAAAAACAAATGAATAATAGATAATGAATTTTTCAAAAATAAATTCATACAAAATAAAATGAAATTAAATAAGCATTTGTAAATTCATAAATTCATTTACTATACTTTCATTTGAATATATTAAATTTTTAAAAGATATATCATGTGAAACATTATTGATGGAAATTTAGATCTATAAATTTACAATTTTTTAGTGTATGATATATTTCAAAAATTGATAATTAAAAAAAATAAATTATTTTTTTACTTCATCTATTTTACTTATAATCAATTTACAATATAATACATTTCAAATTTTAAAAATAAATATACATTTCAAAACATCAACCATAATTTCTAAATTTCATAATTTATTAATCATGGAGGAACTTTTCATGGAACTTATTAATATAAACAATGTACTTCATAAGTAAAATATTTCAATGTCAACTAATATGTACAATGAAAAGAAATAAATTTTAATGGTTAAAACATTTTTAAGCATTTCAAGTAATGTTATTATTTTATGTTTGGGCTATAATTTTTTTGTCAATTTTATCTTTGAGATGCAAACATTTGTTTTCAAATTTTGCATTTAAAAAAATTACACAAGAAGAAATTATAACACTCTAAACACTTAGATTTGTGATTAAAATAGATCAATACTAATCTTTAAAGAAAAAACTAATAAGATTAGCTTGCAATTTGAAAATTTGTTATTGAATGATTGCTAATAATTCATTCATGCTACTTTACCTATTTCTACACTGAAAACCTAGGATGGACCAAATTCATAACTGAGCTACTTTCATACATTTGTATTTGAAAAGTAAAGCAATCTTTCATAGAACACTCCTTCAAATCATTAACATCTAAACCACACTCAGTTACTAAATTTATAGTGGACACATAATTGATCTCGCGAAGATTTGTGGCATAAGCTGGTCAAACCTTATATTCCTCATTTGTGCGGCGACACATATTCCTCTTGAGAGTCAAGGACTTGTAAGTTGGCCTCATGATCCAATATCAAATGCCCAAACTTCTCATAGAGGTTGTCCACATTAAATTTTCCACTATCAGGCACTTGTGGCAACATACAAATATATATATGTTCAGATACTGGTAAGTTGGTGCCACGATTCTAGAAAAATACCTTGTTATATATGGTATGGAAAACTCTTTTATTAATAGAAGAAGATGTAACACTCACAACATGTAGCCCACATTCTTATAGCATGAACAAAAGATTGGAGTAGACAATATGATATTCGAACATGCTGAGGGACATCTTAATGCTAGAATGGATGAAATTTATTTGCACCATAGTGAAAACATAGGAAAATATCTTGTTATATATTTTCTTATATATAAATGCATGTTATAAATAATAATGAGTAACTTATTATAATTGGAATAATCTCAAATCCCTAGGAAATGGGTGGGTGGGGAGCCATGTGGCACAAATATAATTTTTTCAATTTACTAAAAATAATGGATCATTTTGCTAAATAAAATTGGTTATATATAAATAAATGTTATAAATAATAATGAGGAACTTATTAGAATAGAATTGTAATAATCTCAACATGGAGGAACTTATTATAATTGGAATAATCTCAAATCCCTAGGAAATTGGTGTGTGGAAAGCCACGTGGCGTGCGAATCTAATTTTTAAAATTTATTAAAAGTAATGGACCATTTTGCTATATAAAATTTTCTTATATATAAATGAATGTTATAAAGAATAATGAGTAACTTATTAGAATTGGAATAATATCAACATGGAGGAACTTATTAGAATTGGAATAATCTCAAATTCCTAGGAAATTGGTGGGTGGGGAGCCACATGGCACAAATCTAATTTTTTAAATTTATTAAAAGTAATGGACCATTTTGCTAAATTAAATTTCCTTGTATATAAATTAATGTTATAAATAATAATGATGAACTTATTAGAATTGGAATAATCTCCAATCCCTAGGAAATTGGTGGGTGGGGAGCCACCGTAGCACAAAACTAATTTTTTAAATTTATTAAATGTAATGGACCATTTTTCTAAATAAAAATTGCTTATATATAAATGAATGTTATAAATAATAATGAGGAACTTATTAGAATTGGAATAATCTCAAATCTCTAAGAAATTGTTGGGTGGGGAGCCACGTGGCACGAATAAAATTTTTAAATTTATTAAAAGTCAATGCAACCTAACAAACATTGTAATACACTACAACAGTTGATAAGCATTAAGAAGAAGCATATGCTTAGCATATTCCCTTGAGAACCAATATAGGCACACAATTCAAAAAAAAGAGTCAACAAACCTCCTTCCATCTAAAGTTTATATATATACGCCTAGGCGAATTAATTGGTTTTCAAATATTAGTTTGATGGATTTATGTAATTGATTTCTAACATATATTTTATATTCACTATATTTATATTATATTTCAATATATATTTAATATATATATTTTAATCATAGGATCTAGGTTTGAGATGTTTAGATGGTGAAATGGTAAATATGTAACATTCAAAATTTAGTGCTTAAGAGTATCTAGACAATTTGAATCACCTAAATCGCTCATGCTAAATTTTTAGGTTTGAGAGAATTTGGTACTAAATGGTGAATTGAATTTACATAGATTTATGGATTTGCTAATGCTAGAGATGCACTTAAATTATTTACTCATCTTCAATGACATAACAAAGATTTAGATAACTTGTATTGGACCACCCTAGTGAGAAATAATAACAAGTTCTATACTATAGAGAAACTGACAACCACTAATGAATAACATGCATACTTAGGTTGGGAACGATAATTTATACCTTCTTGAGTTTTCAAAACTTGGAGGCTAAAAATTTGATTCAAATGACCTAAGTCTCTAATGTCAAAATTCTTCTGATATTGGATTTCATATGGTTCAGAAGTTTGGTGTCATTAATAGAGTATGAGCATAACATCATTAACGTAAATACATGTATAAAAAGTTGTCCATCTACTTTCTCAATATAAATGTTAGTGTCAAAATTGCATATATGAAAGCTAGGGTCAAGAATGAATTAGTCCAATTTTTATACAAAGCTTGAGGAGCTTGCTTCAAGCCATTGAGGGATATCACTCTAAACAAACCCAAGATTTATTCCATAGAAAATTATCAAGTGGATTTTAAATCCATTTGATGTACTTCCCATCTATACTAGGCAACAAGGGTAACAACAAAGTGGATGGAATTGATTTTGGCAACTAGGGTACATATTTTGCTATATTCACTTTGTTCTACTTACGAAAAACATTTAGAAACTAATCATGGTTATATCTACAAATAATACTATTTGCAACATATTTAATCATGTAAATCCATTTGAATTTGAAAAATTCTTCATTTAAGAAGAGGTAGTAGATCTCATATATCACTCATCATTAAGAAATGAAATTCTTCATTTATTATGGTAATGCATTTTAGATGGCTAGAAGCTTCTTTAAGTATTTCTAGATGTGGAGTCTCTAGAAAGTAAGGTAATAGAGAAGAGACTTGGTGAAACTCATAGTGTGTTTAGCATTGATCAAAAGGATAATAAACTATATCAATAGATACTTCCCTTGTTGTATATCCAACAAGGAATTTGTGGAGCATTTGTGAAGCTATTGTAGTTTTAGGGTCAATGGACTCATTCGGGGGATAAGTTTGAGTAAGAGAAGCATTTATTTCATGCTCAATATTATAGGAGGATTAAAAGGAGAAGGAACATGTGTCAAATATTTATTGCAGTTCAAGGAATGGAAATCAAATCATTCTCAATAATTACTTTTGTTGATAGATTAGGTACAATAGTTCAATAATGTTTTACACCCTCTAGATAACCAATAAAAAATGCACTTCTCAATTTCAAGTTGTTAGAATTTCCTTTTCTCATCATGAATTTGCACTTGTGTTTCATTTCCAAACATGAAAAGGTCACCTATATATAGTTTTATGTTGCTACAATATTCTTATAGTGTTACACTTTTTAAATCCTTAAAGGGAGTGTATTTAACTACATAATTTTCGCAATTTATGGAAAATAATTTTGTTGGGTGTGTTCTATATTCTTTGCACAATTAGCCTTATGTATTGTGCATTGCATAGGGAGTAGGGCGGGGGGGGATATTTTGGGTCCCTCTTACTTGGGTATTTAGAGGTATATCCTTGAAGAAAATTTTATTTGGTTGTTTTCATATGTTTTTGGCTTGTTTTTTTGGTGTTTTTAAACCAATCTTTTTTGTCACATTGGAATGTAATTCAGGTTAAGGAATCTTATATAGGTTAATGGATTAGAGTTTTAGATATTGTTGGATATTATATATTATATTGTAAATGGTGGAGAAAGTACATTGAGAGTTATAGGTGTGGTTCTAAACATTTGTTGGTTTTCCTAATTAAGGGCTTTAGGGTAAATATATGAGGATTATGTTTGATTGGTACTATTTTTTACTTTTTTATTTATAAACAATCTATATATGCATTTTTTACTATAAAAGGTTTAAAACATGCAACTTTTCCTACTACTAAGATTGTATTTTACAAATATTTAAAGATATTTCAAAATTAAAATAAGAGTTGGATAGATGTCAAAATTCTCTATCTTTTTAATAGCATAAAATCATTAGAGTTTCCACTTTCTCAATACTTTCAAATGTTCCTCAACCAATGAATGAAGGTATATATATATATATGACTTCCATTTGTTTGTACACACATGCATCATGGATGGTTCTTACATTATTATTCATGAGAATAATTTCACTTCTCAATATTGGCCTCATATTTCAAGCAAAGATCTATTGGTTCATAACTTCATAAGTAGGACCACTGTGTCCCAAACTTTGTGGGTTCTATTAGTGGTTCTTTCCATTGCAATTGTGAGAGCTTATTGTTACTAAGAAATATTTGTACACATTGCTCTTGCTATAGATATTGGTCACAAAGGAGAAAACAACATCAATGAATAAATTTAAGTTAGGGAACTTAAATACCCATGCAATTTTAGTATGAGGCCATTCCCTAAGGATGAGATCTTCCATTACAACTGCAGCATTAGACTTCATTCTCAACACTACATTCTTCCTTCATTATAACCTCTCCCACATTTCCATCTCCATTTACTTTTGCATTCCCATTTTACCATTCCCAAGGTATGATAATTATTACACTTTCAAAATGCACTTAGTAAAACCTATAACATAGTACATGTGTTTGTGGGATCTTAATGTCACTATATATTGATAACTATTTCCCAAAATAATTGTATTCTCCCCCCACCCGCCAAGAAAACCACCCCTACCCAAAATTACATCTTCCTAATTAAGAAAAAACCTATTTTTTGCCAAACATCCCTTATTTTTACCAAATACCCATTCCCTCTCACACCCATATTGTTTCTCCTCACCCCCTGCCTACCCTTCCACCAATATCTGGAATATATTGACTCTATTTTCCCAATTTTAAAACCCCCCTTTATGAATGAACATGATAAGGTATTACTGAACAAGGTGAAGCTCTCATGGAAAAATGATAAGGGAAATTAAAAGGTTTCAAAGGGATGGCTTCTCCTTACCCTATTATAATCAAGTCAATTTAATTAAGGAGAAGGATGGCATAACTTCACATATGCCACCCATCTTCCTTTATCATTTTACATGAAATTGATTAAAGGAAAGGTCAACAATGCACCTTTTCAATTGTGAGGGGACACAGTCTTTCTTCCAAACTCTCACCTTGTTCTCTCTATGATCCTCCCAACCTTGTTTTAGCGATTCCTTGATTTATTATACCATGGTCTAGACTTACTCATGTTGCCTCTACCATCTTGTTAAAAAACTCTAGTCTTTCCATAAGAGGGTGAATAAATGCAAGTGAAAATATGAAGAAACCTAATATACTACTCATATTTCTAGTTTCACCATCATATATTGCAAAGGAAGGCTAGATAAATTGGAATTTGAGGGTGGAGAAGTGAATTCACAGTGGCATTGTGATATATATCACCAAACTTGAGTGGCTAGCACTCACATGGATTTTCCACACTTCCAACCATTGGTAACAAGCACACCTTGGCATTCAAGGTGGCTATTTAAGATTATGAATTCATCGAAAATTTGATTGGAATCTCTTCCACTAGTATCAAACCACAAATGGACCCCACACATTAGCAAAATATACAACCCTCATAGATGCACTTAAGTTGGTAGCCATTGCTTCCTTGGAACTTTAACTTTCTAGGTTTTACAATATTTATATCTCCTTTCATTTTTTAAAACATTAATGTTATAGGAAACATGCCTATAGAATTCTCAACAAAGACTCGTGGTTTGTAATGTTAATATGTAATATACTAGAGTTTTCAAAGCCATTATGTGATAACAATGTTTGAACAACCAATCACTATATTTTAATTAAAATATAAAGGAGAGTAACCAAAATTTGAAAAGAGTCCAATAACCAATTATAGTAATATATTACTAAAAACATTTTATGTACATGTTAATGTTGCTTTATTGTCAAAAAAATATTAAAATAATATTATCATTAAATATTATCAAATTTTAAATTATCTTTTGAATCATATCCGCCTGTAAATTTTAAATTCTATTCCAAATCACATTTAATCAAATAATATATAAATCTATTAATAGTTATAGTTATTAATAATTAATTTTAATAAAAAATTACTATTTTGAAAACCTTAAAACAACAATACATCCCATCAAAATAAATTTAACTTAAGGTACCTAAGTACCATTATGTTTTCCCTAAACTTTATATACTCTTCCTCCTACCCTCAGTGGGTTGGTTTTATTTTAATTATTTACATAGAAGATCATCATTTTAGCAAGTGTTTTTCTCTAGAAATATATAATGTTTTTTTTTCCATAAAAAATATATATTTGTTATTTCATAAAGTAAAAATATATAAATTATTATTCAATTACAATTTTCTAAATAGTTCTGTCAAGATTTATGACATTTTACCAATCAATGATATGAAAGAGTCAAACATTAAAATATGCAAGGTCTCAATAACTTTAGTTTCATAAAATATTGATGGTATTAAATATTTTTGTAATGGATAAATCTCTTGCAGCATGGAGTAATTATTTTTTGATCTTTTATTTACATTGATGTTGTGTTCCCTATAGATATATGATACCTCCATCTTCTCAAAAAAAATAATTATTTTTGTTATCTTCTATTTACATCCATGTTGTGTAACTCTTTGTTGCCAATCAGCCCAGCATTTAAGGCCAAGCTCTGTAATGTGTAATGTGTTACGTGTTGATCCCAATGCAACTACTACTTCACATATACTCAATCAAAGTCTTTGTTTGAAAAATGTGGTTCACATATACCCTTTTTCCATCGCTATCTCGGAGGAAGTCTCCTCTGTTGAAAAATATAACTAGTATTGGTCTTGATAATTGTGTTTGAGTCATGATGTAATGTATTTTTCAAAAGAAAGAAAAAAAAAATTATTAAAAAATAAATTGACTTATTAAAGCACGAGTTTCATGCTTGGGTCAATGGTTTTTAAGTCAAAGCCTCCATTGTAGGCTTCTAGTGTTTATGTCAAGTGTCCTTGTCCATTTCATAATGTAATAGACCCTTTGTGGGCATTATCAATCAAGAAATAAATTTACTTTTATGTAAAATAGGTCATTTAGGCCTCCTCCACCAAGTTGACCTCAAGAAGGAACAGTCGGCCTCATAAAGGTAATTCAACCTCATAGATTCACTATATAAAGGCAGTAACTCGACCTCATTTGGAGCACATAAACAATAAGCTTGATCTGTAGTTATTGGAGGCGGAAAATGGTGTGAAATTCAAGGAAGAGAAAGGAGACCCTAGTGAAGGAGAAGGAAGTCTTTGTCAAGCATAAGAAGTCAAATTTTCTCTCTCTTTGTCTCACATGTGCGAATTTGCTGGAAGGGCTGAAATTGCAGTACTGTAGCCGGGCCAAAATTTTGGAGTTGCTGGGGGCCAAAATTATGGGTTGTTGTTAGGATATAGCTGCTGGACAAGAAGAGACTACTGAAGGTTGTTAAATCATCTTGGAATGATGACTTGGTGGAGGAGGAAGATATTTTGGTTAAGTCTAAGGTCTTAGTCTATTTCAATTTGATTAGTGGAAGATTTTGCTTGGGTTTTCCCCTAGAGAGGGGTTTTAGCCTTGACTGAGTACCTACATCTGGTGTCGTTTATATTCATGTTTTGATTTGATGATTACTTGATGAAAATAAGATAAAATAAGAACATAAAGAAGATAAGAATAACACAAGTAATTATCAACATAAGGAAATAGTTTTTCTTTTCTAATTTTCTAACATGGTATTAGATCTAAGGTAAAGAAGGAAGGAAAAAGGTAACATGAAGGTTAATTGAAAGAAAGGTTAAGGAAGAAGGAACAAGAGAGGTCCATTAAGAAAAGGATCATATAAGAAGATAAGCCTACTATCTATAGAGACCATGTCAACCACAATGAAGACAAAAAATAATCTAAGAAGGAGCCTCCAACTACAGGGCATGGAAGAAGAGGATAAATCGTATTCTCGTTAAGCATAATGTTTTGGATCTCATTTAAGGAAAAGTCAAGAAACCTACAGATGATGCAGGAAAGGAGAATTTCATGGAAACCGACATCTTAGCCATGAATATGATAGTAGAGGGAGTAAAGGACAATCTAATCCCATACATATCTAATATAGATTCCACTCAAGAAATTATCTTTAGGGTAAGAGATGAAATCTAAGATATAGATGAAGTTGTACTATAAAAGGAACTAGTGATTGCTTCTCTGTTAGGTCTACCAAGATCTTGGAGTGCTTTTGCATTAGGAATTAGCAGCTGGAAAGACATACCTACCTTTGAACATGTTATCACTCAGAAACTTTTCTTGGCTGTAACAGAAAACTCCTAAGGTAACCTTTTCAAACCAGGCTTGTAGATTGAAGGTTAGTGCCTTCAATCCGAGAAGGCTCTCTCCGATAGCTTAATCACTAAATTCTTAGCAAGTAATTGTGTCTTGAAAACAATGACTAGATCTTCAATTAAGTGGTATAGAAATAGGGTTTGGTTGGGTATGAGACAATCAGTCCATTGGACAATGGAGTCAACAAACTAGGTTTAATATGTAATTACGAAAACACTGGTTGCATGATCAAGATGGACAGAGGCAGGGTATATGGCGTACTTTAGACCTATCAAAATGTCATTTGAGATGATAGTAGAATATAGAAACAACAATCCACTACAACAAGGCATGAAACATGAATCCTAGTAGCTCTAGAATAAAGAGTGCATATGTTTAGAATACATGAAGCAGGGAATTAAAACAATGAATTTTGTCACATTACCTTTATTCAAAAATCATAAGGCATACCATAATGGGCATCACATAGAAGGAAAAAAATGTCACTTAAAGAAACATAGACTGAGAACACCATCACAAGAATATTTATGTCATTAATCACAATATTCTAGTATTGGCACTATAAAAATCATATAATTTGACAAGAACACAAAAGAAAAGACTTCTTTTACTCAGAATCCAACCCTTGGTCCTCCTTTTACATTTAATTTATAGAAACACTACATAGGTTTCAAATCCACAATCCGTGGAACGTCTTAATCACAATAATCATCAAGATCCAAAAGAAATGGATCTAAAAACCTCTTCACCCATATTTGGTTTCCTCTTTGAAATAATCAAGGAGGAGATAATATTTGATCCTCAAGTCAAATTGATGAGGTGACCTTCAACTGTTGAGTTGGCATTTTTATAGGAAATAGAATTTTGAAAAATATGGAAACATGGACCTCAAAGATACATTCAAATATATCAAAAAATGATATATGTTATAAAAATGAGAGATTTTTTTGTAAATGAGCATGTTACCAACACAAAACTCTTTTTGTTTTTAAAAAATCATCTCCATATGTTTGGAATATGTGTTTGAAAGCAATGACTAAAATAGGAAAAAATAAAATTACAAAATCTGGAAAAATAGGCCTCACATATTCCTCTGTATTTTCCAAACCATGATGGATAGGTAAAATATGAAAGAGGTTTTTTTTCAATCAACCTATTCCTAACAAAAAACTCTTTTTTTCTGTTTTAAAATTAATGACCACCTTCTTGGAATATCGGTTTAAACACATTGGCTAAAACAAGAAAAAACAGAGTGTTGCCGCATTTCTTCTTAAACCACTTCTCTCCTTTAGTTGGTAAACTTGTTACCTCTGCAACTTTTTTCACTTGAAATTGCATGTACCTTACCCTATATGTGTTTCCATCAAAGGATTTGATGAAATCATGGCACCAACTTAGATTATAACCATTGAAATAGTGAAAAATAGGTTCCTAGCATGCATTTGTGAAAACAAGGATTAACTCCTCATATGCTTGAAACCATTCGATGCCATCAGGTTCATATCGCTTAATGTGCCCAAAATTTTCCATTCCTCAACTGAAAATAATCTTAACACCTTCCAACACATTGTCAAAACTATTAAAATCTCCTCTGTCTGACGCAAACTAGTTTCCTGGGTATGTTGGATATGGATCTTTTATGTACAGTTTCAGTTTTTAGATTTTACCTCTAAAACCCTCTTTTAACGCTTCGAAACCCCTCCATATGTCGCATCAACTTGTAACATGAGTTAAACTGCTTCAAAAATTGTTTAAGTGTTTGAAATCACCTAAGTGGTGGTTAGAAAAACTTGTAGGCGCTATGAAAATATTTCATAGCACGACTTGTAGGCGCTAGAAAATATTTTCTTAGTGACACCTGTCTTCAATAAACTTGATCTAATTAGCTGCAAAACTTAGTTAGGAGCTTAGGGGTGGTTTAATAAGCCGTTTGATAAATCCAAAATCCTATGGTTGTTTTTTCATAAAAAAAAAAAAGTATGCTTCATGACCCATAGCTCTCAATTAACACTTAACTTTAGTATTTTTTCTAGCATTCAAAAACAGTTTATTGAAAATAAGATAGAAAAGTCTTTTTTAAACTATTTTGACCTTTCATAGGTATAAATAAAGTGCTAGTAGAACAAATGTGGAATGCATGCACGAATAATTCCACATCCCATAAGTAAATAACAAGAAGGAGGATGAAGAAGACAACACCTCAAATGCCTACTCTACTCATCACAAGAAGTTCAAAGGACCAAAGAAGAAGGTTGATCTATCAAATATGCTATAATTGCCACAAAAAGGGACATTATAAAAGTTAATGCCGTGATAATCCAAGGAATAAGAAGAGAGAAAGAGAACGTAATAATCCTGGGTTAAAAGTTCATGTAATAAAGTTAATAAAGGAAAAATAAGACCAAGGTCACGGGACACGTATTCCAAGCTAAATGTTGGGAAAAACATCCTAGTGGGAGTTCATTTGGTTTATTATGGCTAAGGGAAATTGGCAAAGGCATTGAAAAAGGATTTGAAAAGGTAAAAAGGCATTATTGGCATTTATTTTATGAAAATAAAGGAAATTGGGAGAAAAGGGAGATGAAAGGTCATAGGTTGCATGTGAGGAGGAAATTGAAGGAAAATTGAGGAAAATTGAAGAAATTAGAGGCATCAATAATAAAAAGATGTCAAAGCATCAGTTTGGGGCCTTTTCTTAGTTTAGTTTTGGAATTGGTTTCAGAGAGGAGAAGAGCACCAAGAGGATAATATAAGAAAGCAAGCAAAGGAAGGACGAGGAAAGAAAGGACAAAACAAGGAAGAGTTGTATGAAGCAGCTTCAATGCGAATACTTGCAGGTAATAGGTTGCATGTATGGTTTCCTAGCTAGTTTTGGCATCCATGGTATATGCATGTGTGTATTTAGTTTATTTGTTGTCATTGACATGGGTTTTTCCAAGTTTGAAATTGGTTTTAGCCTTGCCTTTCCATTTCGAGATAGCCATGGTGTGATGAGATTCATTCTTGGTTGAGATTTAGATTGCTGGAAGGTTTTGGATCTGGGTGAGTAGGTCTCAGGAAAATCCCAAGGGTTGGGGGTGGAGATAGTTTTCTCCGAGAAGCCCTTGACATGTGGGTGGAGACAGGAAAATTCCACAAGGGACGGTGAAGGAATACCGAGGCATCTAAGCTCGGTTTGGTTTTATGATCTCGAGGCCGATTTAGGTGAGATCAAGGTAGGGTGAGGGTGGAGGTGGTTTAACCAATGGATTTCCTTGGTTGTATATGGATTGGTCTATCCCATGAGATCCCACATTCATGCTTGGAATATGGCACAAGGGTGATTGGTTGAAATAAAGATTTGGTTCAGCCCAATCTATCGTCGGGTGGTACGTGGAAATACCTAACTTGGTTGTCTTTTTCATATGTTAATAAGAGCTAAGTTCCTCTTTTATTTTATGAGTAAATGTACTTGTTAAGATGTGGCTTTAATGGTTTTTCTATCATTGTTAGTATTCTGGTTATATGCTGGTTATAAGCATGGTTTTATGATAGATTCAAGTTGTGGCTCTTATCAAGTTTTAGTTGGTAAGTGAATGGTTAATGAATGTATGACCTAATAGATGTTATTGCAACCATTGTGAGAGGGCATTAGACTTTCTTTATGATTCTCATATAAGTTTCATATCTCTATATTTAGATATGCATTCATGACCTGTAGATTTCATGTTCACTATGTATTTGATGGAATGGATTTCATGGCTAGACCTGGTTAGGTCAAGTCCTTGTCTTAGTTTTGTGTTAAAGGTTTTTCCCTTGTGTCATTTGTTATTATAGAAAGTTTCATTAAGTTCTGGGCGGAGGTCTGGATCCTAGCCATGAAAAAGGGGCTCAGATCTCAGGGTCACATGCACAAAACTGAGTAAATTAGTCTACAATCGCTGGGAAGTAGGGTTATCCATGTTACTAGAGGGTTAGTGTCATTGGCTTGCCTTGTTATGCAAGTGACTAAGGCTCCATATCATTGAAAAAGAAATTTATCTTAGGGTCTGGGCACCTGGAGTGGTTGTTTAGCTCCTGGGGGTCTTGTAGCACCTGAGGGAAGTCAATGAAGTTTCAGTTTGTCGATTCCACTTACTTAATTGTACTTAGAAGGTTGAGTCATGTTATAGTATCCTTCCACTCATGTTTACTTAACAGGCTGGTGAAAGTGGGTAAATGTTGGAGGTGGCATTACAAATTGGTATCAGAGCAAGTTGCACTCTCTTTGGGATAATATATGATACCATAGAGTGGTATCAGAGCATGGTTCAAACACTTGGACTTGATGGGATATATGCATGTGGTTATGCATGCATTTCCATGGTTATGGTTGTCATGCATGAGGTCATGGTATGTAGCTGGTATTGTCATGCATGATGTTGGCATATTGATGTCATTATTATTATACATGTATCATGCTAATGTGGAATGATTTTGCAGATGAGATAATCCTCCCCTAAATGTCATTGAGGTATGATTTTGGTTTTGGTATCTATTTGATTTATCTGGCATGGTATACTTGCAGGAGAAAGAGAATCAAAGATGACGAGCAAAATGGTGGACTACAGTTCACGTGACTCTCCCTACAGATTAGTTGGGCAACAAGGAGATGTGTATTCTCCTAATATAACATATACATTGAGGATTTTGAGGGAAGAGATCAGAAGTTGTAAGGAAGACAATGACAGGTTGGTTGAGGCTCAGGAAAGGCTTGCAAGGGCTTAGGAAAAGTAGGCACAAGTTAATGCAGACATCCTTTAGAGTTTGTCAAACTTGCAGAAACAAGGACAGTTGAGGATTAGTCAATAATAGGAAGAGAAGACTAATGGGGCATATGGTAGCAGGTCTCGATCATAATACATGTTGAATAGAGTGGACACATTTAGAGGTGGGCTAGTATGTATGGATTTCACTATAATTCTTCCTCCAGGAGACATCATAGTCATCACCATCCTCATCCTTAGAGGAGGAATGAGTACTGGCTAGAGGATTTCAATAAAGTCAAGCCTCCTACATTTGATGGAGAGATGAAGAAGTCAAAAGATATAGAGGCATGGTTTCTTGGGATGAAGAAATTCTTTAGATTACATAACTATTCAGAGAACATGAAAGCTAAAATATCCACCTTCAATATTAAAGGGAAAACATATATCTGGTGGGAATATGTGAATAATTTCAGAGGCATTCTAGAAGAAGAGTTGATTTGGGATGAGTTCGAGAGACTCTTCAAGAAGAAGTACCTATCAGAAAGGTATTATGATGAGAGAGCTAAGGTTTTTTATGAGCTGCAAATGGGTTCCATGACAGATGATGAGTATACTAGTAGGTTTCTAGAGTTGTTGAGGTATGTGCCTTACCTCAAGGATGGTAAAGTGAATATTCAAAGGTTCATTAGTGGGTTTCTCGTAGCATATAGAGACCAGGTTGAGTTTGATGAGCCATGGTCATTGGAGGAATCCATCAGGAAACTGAAGCATTATTGTGAGAAGTCATAGCATAAATCTAATCCTAACCCTGATATGAAGGGGAATGAGAAAGTTAAAGGGAAGTGGCCACCGAAACGAGGAATACCTCAAGATGCAAGTGAGAAATAGAATGTGGTTCCTTACAAGAATTTTAATGCAACTGAGAAGGGACATGGGTCATAGCCTGGAGAGCAACAAAATAGAGCTGATGGTAGAGGACTTCTGCAATGATGGATTTGTGGCAAAGATCATCACAAGAAGAATTTTCCATTGTACCAGGGTGGAAGGCCTAAGATCTATAGTGCTAAGGAGGTGCAGAAAATTGGGGATGCTGGTCATAGAATTCCTTAGATTTATGCAATTGTGGACAACAAGCATGCCGATCACTAGGAATCCATTATTGAGATGGAAGGTAAGCTCTGTGAATGATTTGTTTCTATTTTGATTGACCCTAGTCCGAATTATAGTTATGATAATACTAACGTGGCGGATAAGTGTGGTTTGAGAGAATAAGTGCATGTAGAGTCCTGGTTGGTGCAGTTGGCTATAGGTGCTAAAAAGAGAGTTCATCATTGGGTAAGAGCTTATGCATTTGAGCTAAATAGTATGCCTACATTAGCACATCTAAATGTGCTTCCGTTAGGATCATATAGTATGATTTTGGGTGGAATTAGTTGTACCTTCACAAGACCAAAGTAGATTGTTATGACAAGGCTATTGAGTGTCTGGATGATAATGGGGATACGATAATTTTGTAGGGAAAGATGAAGCCTACATCAATTAGGATGGTTACAGCTATGCAGGCTAAGCATAGTTGCCAGAAGGTGTGTGTACTATTTGCAGTTCATATTTCTAATGAAACGGGTAAGGATTTTGAGGATGTGGAAGTCCTTAAGAAGTATAATGTCTTGCAGCAGTTTCAAGATGTGTTTCCAACAAAGATTTCAGAGTTTCCTTCCCACAGGGAAGTGGAATTTTCTATTGAGTTGGTACTAGGAGCAATGCCAAAATCAAAAGCAGCATACAAGATGAGCACTCCATAGCTAGTGGAATTGAAGTTGTAGTTGAAGGAAATGCTTGACAAGGGATGCATTAGGCCAAGTGTATCACCTTGGGGTGCACCGATATTGTTTGTGAAGAATAAGGATGGTACTCTCAGGTTGTGCATTGATTAAAGGTAGCTAAACAAGGTGATGATCAAGAATACGTATCCATTTCCAAGGATCGATGACTTGTTTGACTAGTCGAAGGGAGAAACAATGTTCTCAAAGATTCATTTGAGATTAGGATATCATCAAGTACGCAAAAAACAAGATGACATCTACAAGACTTGTTTTCAGACTAGGTATGGGAATTATGATTTTTTTTTGGTTCCTTTCGGTTTCACTAATGCTGCAACTACTTTCATGTACTTGATGAATAGTGTGTTGCATCCTTATCTGGACAAGTTTGTGATTGTATTCATTGATGACATATTGATATATTCTAAGAAGGAGGAAGAACATGTAGAACACTTAGCAACAATATTGAGATTGCTAAGAGAGCGATAGTTGTATGCCAAGCTTAGTAAGTGTAGCTTCTTTTAGATAGAGGTACATTACTTGGGACATGTTATCTCCAAGGAAGGCATAGTAGTGGAACCGGAAAAGATAAGAGTTATCATGGAGTGAGTAGCTCCTAAGAATGTGGATGAGGTCATATCGTTCATGGGGTTAGCATGTTACTACATGAGATTCATCAAGAACTTATCATGGATTTCATATCCTATTACATCATTAAAGAGGAAAGGAAATAAATTTTAATGGATAGAGGAATGTGCAACAAGTTTTGAGCAGTTGAAGTAGTTGATTACAAATGATTTAGTGGTAAAGATTGTAGATCCAGATAAAGAGTTTGTGGTGTGCACATATGCTTGCAAGAAAGGACCTAGTGGAGTTCTGATGTAGGAGGGATAGGTGGTGTGCCATGAATCAAGGAAACTGAATGAGCATGACCAAAACTATGTGACTCATGATCTTGAGTTGGCAACAAGCATTCATGCCTTGAAGATGTGGAAACACTGTCGTCTTGGCAGGAGATTTGTATTGATGAGTGACCATAGTGGACTGAGATATCTATTTGACCAACTTAATCTAAATGTCAAGCAAGCTAGATGGTTAGCTACCCTTAGTGAGTTTGACTTTGAGATTAGATACATTAAAGGAAAGGAGAACATGGTTGTAGATTCCCTAAGTAGGAGAGTACAAGTAAACCATGTTGCAGTTGTGAGTTCTTATGCGATGGATTTATAGGATCGAATCTTACAGGTAGGACAACAAGATGACAGGTACCAACAACTTAAGCACAAGTTGCAATAGGGTACTAGATGAGCAGGATGTGGATTATCATCTCACGACATGTGGCTTGGGGTGATTTAGGGACAAGATCTATGTTCCACATGACAGTGATCTCAAGAAGCTTATCTTGAGGGTATTTCATTTCAAGCCATATTTAGGTCACCTAGGATATCAAAAGACTTTGACAGTTGTGAAGAAGTTCTACTATTGGCCAAATTCAAACAAGGAAGTGGCAGAGTTTGTTACTAGATGTCTAGATTGTGAGTAGGTGAAATATGAGTGTAATCACCGAACTGGTTTGTTACAGCTGATTCATATTCCAGAGTGGATATGGGAGGTCATTTCCATGGATTTCATTATAGGTTTTCCAAGGAAATCGAAGCAACATGATTCCATCATGGTTTTGATCGACAGGTTGAGCAAGGTAGTTCACTTCATTCCAGTGAAGACTACTTATTCAACTAGTGAGGTGGCACATGTCCTCATCAGGGAGGCAATGAGGTTGCATGGTGTTCCAAAGAAGATCATGTTGGAAAGAGATGCAAATTTCACTTCTAGGTTTTGGAAGGAGTTATTTGTAGGTTTGGGCACAGAGTTGGCCTTTAGTACAACTTATCATCTGCAAACACGTGGACATACATAGAGGATGAACAAGATACTATAGGATATGTTGAGGATGTATGTCATGCAACAACAAAGGACGTGGGAGGAGTATCTTCCACTGGTTGAGTTTGCTTAGAACAATGGTTATGAGGTTTCATTGAGGATGATTTCATTTAAGGAACTCTATGGGTGGGATTTTAATACACCCATTGGTTGGAGTGATTCATTGAACATGGTACTTATAGGGCCATACATATTGGCGGAGACGGAACAGGAAATGCAGGTTATAAAGAAGAATCTAAAGGCAACACATGATAGATGAGTTATGTAGACAACACAGGTCATTTAAGGAGTTTTAGGGTAGCATAGAGTGAAAAAATATTTGATCCGATCAAGAGTAAAAATGGATGTTGTAATTTAATGTATGTTAAACATTTTAGCTTGGTTAAAATAAAAAATAAAATAAAAATCAACTATTAATTTTGTTAATTTTTATAAATTACTAATAGTAATTTTTAAGCTCCAGGTTTATGATAACCCATGGTATTGACCCATGGTATTCATGTGAGCATAGGCTATTTAAAGGGGAAATTCTATCTTAGATCCATCTTAATTCTGGGTCTACCAAGTGCTCAGAGGGATAAATAGATTTCATCCCCCTAAGAGTGGTAGATGTGGAGTTAAGATGGATATAGGTTGGTTTTTATGATAATGAAGATATTAAATAGACTTAGGAAATTATATTGTAAAAACATCTTAAGGTGAATGGTTAAAGCATAGACATTGAACAAGTATATTTGTATACTTCTGTTTTACACTGAAACAAATCCAGGGCTAAAAGAAATGGATTGATTGCACTAGTCATCCTTTTATAACTTTCCAACATATGCTGGAGTAAATAGATTGTAATTTGGGTAATTTTTCTAATTGCAAACGGGAACATACTTGTGTATTCGCAGGGTGGTTACGAGGTCCCTAGAAGTGGAGTAAACAGATTGCAATTTGGGTAATTTTTCTAATTGCAAACAGGAACATACTTGTATTGGCAGGGTGGTTACGAGGTCCCTAGAAGTGATGAATTTGAATTTTTCTTGGTTTTATATATAGTATTAGGTTTTTTCTCATGCTTTCTGTGAATGGCACGGGTGAATTTTATCCTACACCCACTAGGTTATCGATATGTAATTTCGGTAATTTTGATTTCAAAAGATATTTTAAAGAAATGCAATGATTTCATTTGTGTATTCAATAAACACAAGATTTTATAATTGAGTAAAATATTCGCCATGCCTGGTAAGAGATTCGCCAAAAAAATATATATACATATCATATTATTGATAAAATCGCCTTCCATTTTTCCTATATACCATGGAGATTCGCCCATTTATTATACATGTAAATTTAGGGGTTCTTAAAATTTTCCCTGCGAAAAAAACACCAATTAGCACCAAATTATGATAGAGATAAAATGTGATTTCTAAATAATTTGATAACTTACCTACTCTTAAAAGATGGTTTTTTAAACTACCTTAAATGATGAATTACAAACTATTCTCACAAGTCACTAACATAAATGTGAATGTGTATATTAAAATTGTTTAAAAGAATTCTATATTACATTTTCATTTCGCCAATATTTTTGAAATGAGCAAGGAGAGGTTCTTTAGTTTGAAACTCGGAATTAATTGTGGAGATTCTAAGAGATGGATATTATAAAGGAGAGTTTAATTATTAGATATTTTTGTTTTATTGGGTTGTAATTATTTGAATTTAATATGTGATATTTTTGTTTTTTATTGGGTTGTACTTTGATAATTGTTAGATACTTTTTTTTCAATATATTTTTGAATGAAATTGTAATGAATTATTATTTATTTTTGAAAGAAATTGTAATGAATTATTATTTATTGTATTTAAAAATTTAACATTTAAAAAATCTTTACGCACCGGGAATTTCACAAGTCATGATTGATTTAAAAAATTCATTTGAAATTGAAGAAAAATGTGCTAAAAAGATTACAAAATCCAAAATTCATTTGAAACTGAAGAAAAATGTGCTAAAAAATATTACAAAATCCATGACAAATGTGTGCTGAAATTGGCCAAAAAGTTGCCTTTAAAAAGGCGAAAACCTTTGGTAGTTAGACTACGCTTTACATACGATCCTCGGCATTGCTGCAACCATTATTCAAAAGTTCCACAACTCTGTGGGGTCGACAATGACGTTAGCGTGCTCCTCTTCCTGCTGCTGCAGCTCCTGCCAAACACAGGAATTGAGCTCCATGGCCAATGCATCATCAATGGAAGGTATTCTTTCCAAATTCAGAGTGTGCCAACTATCCCTGCTGTCCGATCCAGATTCCCACAAATTCAACCCATCTTCCTCCAAAATCTGTTGACAGTCGCTCCGCCCCTCCGCTTCTGAAACAGAAGCCGATCTCGATGGCGACGCGGAGTCCTCCCTCGCATTCTCTTTTTCCTGCAGAGTGGGCGGACTCGAAGGGACTTTATCCCGCGCATATTTGGCAGCGGCGACTTGAATCTGGCGGCGGGAAAGGGAAGACGCAGAGGGAATATCGGGCACAGAATTGGGGAAATTGAATTTGGCGTTCGGCCCTCTCAGACAATACACTGCGGCGTCGTAGGCGCGGGCGGCCTGTTCGGCAGTCGGGAATGAGCCGAGCCATAACTTCTCTCGAGATCTGGGCATTCGAATTTCTGATACCCAGCTCCCCCATTTTCGCAGTCGGACTCCCTTGAATTGCCCGCACTTTTGCTTGCGATCCTCGTCTTCTAGAACATGGGCATCCTCAACCTCCTGCGCGGATGGTCTCTGCATATTTGGCGGCGCAGAAGAAGCTCGGCCTGGGTGAAAACACAGACTCCAAAATTTGGCGGCGCAGGGATCGCAGTCTCGCTCTCTCGCTGCGATTTACTTAGTTCAAATACAAATAATGTTTGCAGTGCAGAGTAATTGAGATTACTAAGTGAATATATATATATACAGAAGTTAAAAAACGCGTGACGAATGAGAGATGACATGGATTTACAATGGAAAGTGATGGGGGCCATGGATATTAAAAACGTGAATACAGTTAGGTAGCCAAGGAGCTTCTCAGTAATGGGAACTATTGATAATGGGACACAAAAGGTGAGAGTTGCAGATACAACTTGTAACTTATTGACCACAAGCTGTAAATGTTCAATTTAAATGACATAAGCACAACTGATGGCAGCATTTTACGGAATTTCTTTGTCATTTCTCTTGACACAGGTCCTCCCATTCATGAATCTAGCCACTTCTTGATGCAAATACCCCACTCAGAAATTTATCCATTTACGCTATCTTATTAAAAAATAATAAAATCTAGTCAGATTCATGAACTTCAGTTTCACTGGGCAAATAAACTTTATGATTGTCCTTATCTAAAGAACCTTCTTTGGAGATCAAACGATATATGATTTAGTCACATCGAAACTTGCAAATATTTTATTTTACACTTTTATGTAAAGCAACCACGTTACATAATAAATTATTTAGTCCCTTCCATTGGCACCCCATCCTTACCTCTATTGAGAAGTCGTTGCTAGGAGTGGTGTACCACCTCATATCTCTGTCAGGCTATAACGTCAGAATTATATGTTGATTTTGGCATCATCATGTTGATATTATTGTATAGGTAGGCATATGGTTGTGTGAAGTATGGATAATGGTTAAAAAATTAAAAAATGATTATTTTTTTTTCAAACTTATTTGTAAATGAGAATAATGTAACTATAAATGAGAATAGTGGAACATTAAATGGATAAGATGAAAAAGTGAATTATTGACTTACGAGTATATGGAGTAGAAGATTCATCCTTGACTCCCTTTGTTTATGTTATATGAGATACAAGATTCATCCTTGACTCCCTTTGTTTATGTTATATGAGATAGCAAAGGAGGGATGGTACTAATGTTGAGTCAACATAGACCTTGAAAACAAAGACCTCATAGTTTATTCGTTCTTATGTAAATTTGATTTTGAAATTGAATTCATATATTTTAATCCTATTGATTATTGTAATAATTTATTGATATTTTAGAAAAAAAAAACATTTTGAATTTAATTCGAAAGATAGCCATGTGTAATTGTAAAATAAAGTAAGTTAAAAAAAATAAAATAAATTTTTATTTTTATTAGAGGAATTTTATTGAAAGTTATAGTTCTATTTGACTTATGGTAATTTTAATAATGAGATTTTTCTTTTATGGTTTTTTGTCTTCCTGGGTTTTGCACAATGAAGTGATCATTGGGATTTTTAAAAGAATGGAATGCATAAGGTAGAATTTTGTGTTACAAAAGCAAATAGAATCACTAAAAAAGATGATTTCGTCTTCTTATCAACTCACTCCTAAATTATAATAAGTAAAAATTGTTCTTCCACACAATAGATGGTAGAATTTGATAAGTTGCAAAGATCACTCCGAATATACATGTAAATATTTGGAAAAAATTAAGGCTTTTACAATATTTCAACTTTCAATTTTCATATTTTCAGGGACATGTATTTAGTTCTCCATTCATTGGCATTCTAGTCCTCACATCATCATATTTCATTAGAGGATGACGGGGGTGACAATAGAGTGGTGTTCATTGCAATGAGTGCAAGGGAAAAAAAAATAATGACATTGATGTTGCATGGTCAATGTGACATTGATGGAGGACTTCAAAGATCATATGGTTTATTAATGAAGCATTAAGATGTTATCATTGGTCCAACTCAGACAGAGGACTTGGCTCTATGGATGTCAGGTTGGTGTTTTGGTTCTATGGATCTTCACATTAGCAATGTGGTTTTAGTTCTACAATTTCATTGCTCTAGTATTTAATAATTTCAATATTTTGTAGAAATTAGAATGTAGATTCAAAATTGTTCATGAAATTTACTAAATCACAAGACTCGAAGCTACTCTACTGCTTTGCAGAAATTAATTCACAATCTAGAACACAAATCATAAACATGCAAAAGGAAACATCACACATGCACAAAGATTTATCTAGGGGAAAGCAACTGCTCAAAACCCCTTCCTATTTGTATTGCATTAATTAAAGAATAAAGATGAATACATATGCTTTCTCAAGCCTGAGCACAACCTGCAAGTGTATAGTCTATCTCTTTGCCTGACTGACTGACTCTGGCCAACACTTAGCTAATTTTCAAGTGCCCCGCCCCCCCTCAAGCTCCTATTTCCTTGCTTTGTTCCTTGAGGAATTAGACCACTATTAATTAGGAAATTCCCTCAATTAGATTGCGCAATTCCTCTAGTCTCTTCCTCTGATTGCATGCACCACCTGTACACATTGGAATAGTCCACAACTTATAGTACACTGCCTTGGAATCTCCATCTCAACTCGGTAACTCAAATTCTCTACATGCATGAGCCAATTTAGTTTGATTAATTAGTTATCTAGATGATCATTGAGTGTGGTTGAAGTTCCACTTCCACAACTTGATCTTCCACTAGTTCTTTCAACAATTAGAATTGTTTAACTGACCATATCTCAATTTAACTGAATCAAATTGCTACAATTGAAATGAACTCAACCTAGGCTCCTAAAATTTACGAATCACTGCACACAAATAAACTTCATGCCCTTAACTTGAATTAACTGAGCTAGACTCCTATTTTTTAGGAACCAACTCAAGTAAATTGGACTTCAACTCATTAACTCGAATTGAGTGTTCTTACTGAGTGACAAAAGCCATATTACCTCAGTTAAATCCTCTAATACCTCAGTTGAATCCTCCAAGTTGTTTACTGATGTGGAATTTCAAATTTCCCCAATTTGATTTAGGAAAAATCTAAATTGAGACTTTCTTACTACATTTTCAACACCCCCTCTCGGCAAGAAAGGCATTATCAACCACCCTTATCCTGCACCTGTGGAATGTAGTACATGTAACACCTCTCACTGTTATTGTTGCTACTGCAACATCTGCAACTAAGAAGCACCCAAAAAAGAAACATTGAATCAACTGTGTTTACAATTGTCTACATAGAAAACTGTGTTGTTGTTGGTTCTGCTATTAAGCCTCTTTCTCTATTGTCAACACTCCTCTGCACTCCTCAGTATCTGACTAAAACTAATCATCCTGCTACTGAACAATGTGGCCTCCTATAGAAAGGTAATGATCACTGAGGAGAATGCCTCAATGGACCTTGCCCAAATTTCTGTAACTCTTAGACTAAGGATCTATATCACTCCACCTTACTCCTTGAGGTATACCTGCATGTTATCCCTCTGCCCTCTTGGATCAAACTGTCCCCTTATTGGAGTTCTTTGCTTTAGTGGATATCTCCACACTTCCTCCTCTTTAGCTCTCCATTTGTGACTGATCCACAACTTCTTGAGGCTTCTTCTGAGGCTGCATACATGCTCCCTCTTAACCACTATATCTCTAGTATTTTCCTTGTTCGTCAAAGATGTGCATGCATATTCTACCTCAAGTGCATATAGGTTCTTGACTCGAACCCAGATATGTTTCACCAGCCTCTTGGCTATGTGTCTTAGGAATGCCTTTCCTTTGTTGAAGATCACATCGTAGCCACGATTTTCCAAAACTGCAACATTGATGATATTTTTCTTTAGGCCCGAAATGAACATCACATCCTTGAGTCTTAGAGGGGAGCCTGACTCCCTCTAAAAGGTGAATGTGCCAATCCTGATCACGCTATACTTTTTGTTGTCTCCAAACTCAATGTTCATCTAGAGATATTTCTCCTCCAAGTCACTGAAAAATTCTCTATTCCCCTTTATGTGGAACGAGGCACCACTGTCTAGGTACCACACAATTCCCATCACTATGCTCGCCATGCATGTGATGAGAGTGAAGTCAAACTAAAACTGTGAAGCCAAAGCTTCACCTGCCATTAGCAATGTGGTTTTAGTTCTACAATTTCATTGCTCTAGTGTTTAATAATTTCAATATTTTGTAGAAATTAGGATGTAGATTCGAAAATGATCATGAAATTTAGTAAATCACAAGACTTGAAGCTAATCTACTTCTTTGCGGACATTAATTCACAATATAGAACACAAATCATAGACATGCAAAATAAAACATCACACATGCACATAGATTTATCTAGGGGAAAGCAACTGCTCAAAACCCCTTCCTATCTGTATTGCATTAATCAAAGAATAGACATGACTATGCATGCTTGCTCAAGCATGAGCACAACCTGCAAGTGTATAGTCTATCTCTCTTCCTGACTAACTGACACTAGACAAAATTTAGCTAATTTTCAACCTGCCCACCCCCCCCAAGCTCCTATTTCCTTGCATTGTTACTTGAGGAATTAGGCCCCTACTAATTAGGAAATTCGCTCAATTCAATTGTGCAATTCTTATAGGCTCTTCCTTTGACTGCATGCACCACCTGCACACATTGGAATATTATACAATTGATAGTACACTGCCTTGGAATCTCCATCTCAACTGGTTAACTCAAATTTTTTGCATGCATGAGCTAATTTAGGTTGATTGATTAGTTATATGGATGATCACTAAGTGTGGTTGAAGTTCCACTTCCACAACTTAACCTTCCACTAGTTCCTCCAATAGTTAGAAATAGTTTAACTAGCCATAAATCAATTTAACTCAATTAACTTGCTACAACTGAAATTAACTCAACCTAGGCTCCTAAAATTTAGGAATCACTGCACACAACTAAAATTCATGTCCTTAACTTGAAATAAGTAAGCTAGACTCCTATTTTTTAGGAATCAACTCAAGTAAACTAAGCTTCAACTCATTAACTTTCTTAATTGAGTGACAAGAGCCATGTCACCTCAGTTAACTTCTCTAAGTTGTCTGCTAATGTGGAATTTCGAACTTCCTCAATTTGATTAAGGAAAAATCAAAATTGAGACTTTCTTGCTACATTTTCAACACTCCCTCTCAGCAAGAAAGGGATTATCAACCACCCCTATCCTGCACTTGTGGAATGCACTGCATGCAACACCTACATTTTTGTTGTTGCTACTGCAACATCTGCAATTGAGAAACACCTAAAAAAAAACATTTAATTAATTGTGTATGTAACTGTCTAGTGGGAAAAGTGTGTTGCTGCCGACTCTACTGTTGAGCCTCTTGCTCCACTATCAACACTCCTATGCACTCCTCAGTATATGGCTGACACTGATCCTATTGCTACTGAATATTGTGGGCCCTCATAGTAAGGTATTCATCCATGAGGACAATGCCTCAATGGACCCCTCCCAAATTTCTGCAACTCTTGGACTAAGGATCTACATTTCTCCACCTCACTCCTGGAGGTATACCTTCATGTTTTCCTTCTTCTCACTTGGCTCGAACTATCCCCTTAATGTAGGTATTTGTTTTAGCGGATGTCTCCACACTTCCTTCTCTCTGCCTCTCCGTTTGTGGTTGCTCCAAAACTTCCTGAGGCTTCTTCTAAGGCTCCATGTTGAGAGGTCTAACATGCTCCCTATAAACCACCATATCTCTAGTCTTTTCCTTTCTCCGTAAGGTTGAGCATGCATCTTCTAC
Source organism: Pinus tabuliformis (assembly GCA_031772625.1). Taxonomy (NCBI): domain Eukaryota; kingdom Viridiplantae; phylum Streptophyta; class Pinopsida; order Pinales; family Pinaceae; genus Pinus; species Pinus tabuliformis. Next base: position 434,042,097 of record CM062812.1, on the reverse strand, counting down.
CTCAAGTGCATACAGGTTCTTGACTCGAACCCCGATCTGTTTCACCTATCCCATGGTTATGTGTCTCAGGAATGCATTTCCTTTACTGAAGATCACATTATAGCCATGATCTTCTGAAATTACAGTAGAGAATAGATTTTTCTTTAGGCCCAAAACTAACATGACATCCTTGAGTCTGAGAGGGTAGCTCGAATCCATATGAAAGGTGATTGTACCAATACCGTTCACGTTTTACCTTTTGTCGTCTACAAACTCAATGTTCATTTGGAGATCTTTCTCCTCCAAGTCACTGAAAAATTCTCTATTACCCGTCATGTGGAATGATGTACCACTGTCCAGGTGCCACACACTCCCCATCACTGTGCTCACCATGCATGTGATGAGAGTGAAGTCAAGCTCAAACTGTGAGGCCAAATATTCACCTACTATTGCTACTGCAAGCTCCTTCTTGATTTTCTTCTTGTGTGGACACTTCGTGGCATAGTGCTTGAATTCATGACAATTGAAACACTTAATTTTGGACAAGTATTTTTTCTTGCCCTCTTGGTTGGAATTAGCCTCACCTTGGGACTTCCTCCCCTTGGCCTTCATTCCTTTGCCAACCAATGCAAAGTCCTCTTCCTCTTCTTTGGATGAGGCCCCATCTCTGGTATTCTGCCTTATTTCCTCTTTCACGAAGTCGAACCATAGGTGCTCCCAACTCAGTAGTTTCTCTCTCCCATTTACCGAATCTTGATATTTATGCTAGCTCTTGGGAAGGCCAAGAAGGACTAGATATACCAATTATTCTTCAAGGACATTAACACTGACCCCACCAAGTTCATCACGACACTATGTAACTTACTCAAATACTGCAGAATTATGTCATTCTTCTGCATCTTGATACTTAGAATCTTATCCCTTAGTGCCAACTTCTTTTGGTCACTAATATTCTCGACCAATTCTTGTCAATTCTTTACACATCGCAAACGAAGTCTCTTTTCCATGGATATTTGACACAATATGATCTCATACTCCCTCCAATATGATTCTCCTCACCTTGGCTATATCTTTCTTCCATTGAACAAGGTTCTGAGCGTCAGATGCTTGAGGTTTTATAACATCTGTCTTGATGTATTCTAGCAACCCATTGTCATCCAATACTGGCTCCATGCAGTTCTTCCATGCAACAAAATTTGAGGTGCCTTTCAAGGCATGCTCTAGCCTTAGTCCATTGAAAGCCAGCTTCTCAGTCCTAAAGAAAACCTGCAACACTGATCTTCAAATTTGAACCTCTTAGACCCAACTTCGAATTTCCCGTTCTATTTTGCATCTAGCTCTGATACCATGTAGAAATTAGGATGTAGATTTGAAATTTCTCATGAAATTTAATAAATCATAAGACTCGAAACTAATCTACTCCTCTGCAGACATTAATTCTCAATCTAGAACAGAAATCATAGACATGCAAAAATAAACATCACACATGCACAAATATTTATCTAGGGGAAATAAACCGCTCAAAACCCCTTCCTAGTTGTTTTGCATTTATTAAAGAATAGAGATGAATACATATGCTTGCTCAAGCCTAAGAACAACTTGCAAGTGTATAGTCTATTCCTCTACCTGATTGACTAACTATGGCCAACACTTATCCAATTTTCAAGCCCCCCACCAAGTTCTTATTTCCTTGCATTGTTCCTTAAGGAATTAGGCCTGTATTAATTAGGAAATTCCCTCAAATGGATTGCGCAATTCCTCTAGGCTCTTCCTCTGACTGTATACGCCACTTGTACACAATGGAATTGTCTACAATTAATAATACACTACCTTGGAATATCCATATCAACTAAGTAACTTGAATTCTCTACATGCATGTGCTAATTTGGGTTGATTGATTAGTTATTTGGATGATCATTGAGTGTGGTTGAAGTTCCACTTCCACAACTTGACCTTCCACTAGTTCCTCCAACAACTAGAACTAGTTTAACTAGCCATAACTCAATTTAACTGAATTAAATTTCTACAGTTGAAATTAACTCAACCTTAGGAATCACTGCAAACAACTGAACTTCGTGCCCCTAACTCGAATTAACTAAGCTAGACTCCTATTTTTTAGGAATCAACTCAAGTAAATTGAAATTCATCTTGTTAACTCAAATTGAGTGTTCTTAACTTAGCGACAAGAGCATTGTCACCTCAGTAAACTCCTTCAAGTTGTCTGCTGATGTGGAATTTTGAATTTCCTCAATTTTATTAAGGAAAAATCAAAATTGAGACTTTCTTGCTTCATTTTCAATACTCCATCTCAATGAGAAAGGGATTATCAACCACCCATATCCTGCACCTGTGGAATGTAATGCATGCAACACCTCTTACTATTGATGCTTCTATTGCAACATCTCCAACAGAGAAGCATAAAAAAAAACATTGAGTTAACCGTCTCCAATTGTCTAGTGGAAAAATTGTGTTGTTTTTTACTCTACTACTAAGCCTCCTACTCTACTATCAACACTCTTCTTCAATCCTCAGTATCTAAATTACATTGATCCTCCTTCTACTGAATATTGTGGGACCTCGTAGCAAGGTAATTATCCATGAGGAGAATGCCTCAATGGACCCTACCCAAATTTCTTCAACTCTTGGACTAAGGATCTACATCGCTCCACCTCACTCTAGGAGGTATACCTGCATGTGATCCCTCTGCCCACTTGGCTCTACCCTTTAATGGGGGTCTTTGCTTTAGTGGATGTATCCACACTTCCTCCTTTCTGCCTCTCCATTTGTGGCTGCTCCAAAAATTTATGAGGTTACATGTTGAGAAGTCTAACATGCTCCCTCTCAACCACCATATCTCCAGTCTCTGACTTGCTCCTCAAGGTTGTGCATGCATATTCTACCTCAAGTGCATACATGTTCTTGACTCAAACCCCGATGTGTTTCACATACCCCATGGCTATGTGTCTTAGGAATGCCTTTCCTTTGTTGAAGATCACATTGTAGCCACGGTCTTCCAAAACTACAACATAGATGATGTTTTTCTTTAAGCCTGAAACTAAATGACATCCTTTAGTCTAAGAGGGGAGCTCAACTCCCTTGAAAATCTGAATGTAACAATTCTGGTGTCATTATACCTTTTTTTGTGACAGTTGAATCACTTAATTTTGGAAAAGTATTTATTTTTTCAATCTTACCTGGAATTAGCGTCACCTTGGGACTTCTTCCCCTTGGACTTCATTCCTTTGCTGACTAATGAAAAGTACTCTTCCTCTTATTTGGATCAGGCCCCATCTTTGGTATTCTTCCTTATTTCCTCTTACAACAAGTCAGACCATAAGCGCTCCCAACTCGGTAGTTTATCCCTCCCATTCACCGAATCTTGATATCTATGCCAACTCTTAGGAAGGCCCATAAGGGCTAGAGCTACCAAGCCTTCTCCAGGAACACTAACACTGACCACGCCAAGTTCATCATGACATTGTGTAAACTTTCTCAAATATTTCGGAATTATGTCATTCTTTTGCATCTTGATACTTCGAAGTTTATCCCTTAGTTCCAACTTCCTATGGTCACTACTATTCTCAACCAATTTTGACAGTGCTTTCCACATCACAAACAATGCTTCTTTTCTAGGGATATTCAAGACAATATGATCTCGTACTCCCTCTAGTATGATTATCCTCGCCCTTGATACATCTTTATTCTTCTGAGCAAGGTTTTGAACATAAGATGCTTGAGGTTTTGCAACATATATCTTGATGTATTCTATCAAACCATTGTCATCCAACATTGCTTCCATGTGGTCCTTCCATGCAACAAAATTTGAGGTTCCTTTCAAGGCATACTATAGCCTTAGTCCGTTGAAATCCATCTTCTTAGTCCTGAAGAAAGCATGCAAAATTGATATTCAAATTCAAAACTTTGAGACCCAACTTCAAATTTCTTGTTCTATTGTGCATCTAGCTCTGATATAATGTAGAAATTAGGATGTAGATTCTAGCTCATGAAATTTACCAAATCATAAGACTCGAAACTAATCTACTACTCCACGAATGTTAATTCACAATCTAGAACACAAATCATAGACATGCAAAATGAAACATCACACGTACACAAATATTTATCTAGGGGAATGTAACTGCTCAAAACCCCTTCCTATCTATATTGCATTAATCAAAGAATAGAGAAGAATACATATGCTTCATCAAGCCTGAGCACAACTTGCAAGTGTATAGTCTATTTCTTTGCCTGACTGAATAACTCTGGTCAACATTTAGCCAATTTTCAACCCCCCCCCCACCAAGCTCCTATTTCCTTGCGATGTTCCTGGAGGAATTAGGTCCCTATTAATTAAGAAATTCCATCAATTGGATTGTGCAATTCCTCTAGGATCTTCCTCTAACTGCATGCACCGCCTGTAAACATAGGAATAGTCTACAGTTGAGAGTACATTGACTTGGAATCTCCATCTCAAATAGGTAACTCGAATTCTCTGCATGCAAGAGCTAATTTAGACTGATTGATTAGTTGCCCAGAAGATTCTTGAGTGTGGTTGAAGTTCCACTTCCACAGCTTGACCTTGAACTAGTTCCTCCAAGAGTTAGAACTAGTTTAACTATCCATAACTCAATTTAACTAAATTAAATTGCTACAACTGAAATTAACTCCACCTAGGCTCCGAAAATTTAGGAATCACTGCATGCAACAGAACTTCATGTCCCTAACTAGAATTAACTGAGCTATTCCCCTATCTTTTAGGAATAAACTCAAGTAAAATTAACTTAAACTCAGTAACTTGAATTGAGTATTCTTAACTGAGTGAAAAGAGCCATTTCACCTCAGTTAACTCCTCCAAATTGTTAGCTAATGTGGAATTTCGAATTTCTTCAATTTGATTAAGGCAAAATCAAAATTGAGACTTTCTTGTTGCATTTTCAACACTCCCTCTCAGCAAGAAAGGGATTATAAACCACCCCTATCTGACACTTGTGGAATGTACTTAATGCAACACCTCTCGCTGTTGTTGCTAATACTACAAGATCTGCAACTGAGAAGCACCTATAAAAAAACACTGAATTAACTGTCTGCAACTGTCTAGTGGGAAAACTATGCTACTGATGACTCTGCTACTGAGCCTCCTCTGCTGTCAAAAAACCTCTGCACTCCTCAGTATATGACTTACACTAATACTCCTTCTACTAAATACTATGGATCCTCGTAGAAAGGTAATGATCCATGAGGAGAATGTCTTAATGGACACTATTTTTGTAACTCTTGGAATTAAAATCTACATCACTCCACCTCACTCCTAGAGATATACCTGCATGTCCTCCCTCTACCCACTTGGCTTGAACTATCCCCTTACTAGAGGTATTTTCTTTAGTGGATGTCTCCACACTTCCTCCTCTCTACCTCTCCATTTATGGTTGCTCCACAACTTCTTGAGGCTTCTTTTGAGGTTGCATGTTGAGAGGTCTAACATGCTCCCTCTCAACCAACATATCTCTAGTATTTGCCTTGCTCCTCAAGGTTGTGCATGCATCTTCTAACTAAAGTGTGTATGGGTTCTTGACTTGAACCCTGATCTAGATATGTGTCTCAGGAATTCCTTTCCTTTTCTCAAGATCACATTGTAGCCATGGTCCTCCAAAACTGCAGAGATGAGATTTTTCTTTAGGCCTGAAAATAAAATGACATCCTTGAGTAAGAGAGGGGATCCCAACTCCCTCTGAAAGATGACTGTCTCAGGAATGCCTTTCCGTTTCTCAAGATCGCATTGTAGCCATGGTCTTCCAAAACTGTAACAAAGATGAGATTTTTCTTTAGGCCCGAAACTAACATGACATCCTTGAGTCTGAGAGGGGATCCTGACTCCCTTTGAAAGATGATTGTACCAATATTGATCACATTGCACCTTCCTTCATCTCCAATATCAATGTTCATTTGGAGATATTTCTCCTCCAAGTCACTGAAAAATTAGCTATTCCTCGTCTTAGGGAACGAGGCACCACTATCTAGGTACCAAACACTCCCCATCACTGTGCTCCCCATGCATGTGATGAGAGTTAATTAAAGTTCAAACTGTGAAGCCAAAGCTTCACTTATTGTTGCTACTACAGGCTCCTTGCTTGCCTTCTTGTGTGGACACTTTGTGGCATAGTGCCTGAATTCATGACAATTGAAACACTTAATTTTGGACAAGTCTTTCTTCTTTCCATCTTAGCTAGAATTAGCCTCACCTTGGTACTTCTTCCCCTTGGCCTTCATTACTTTTCTAACTAATGCAAAGTCCTCTTCCTCTTCTTTGGATGAGGTAACCTCTCTAGTATTATACCTTATTTCCTTCTGCACCAAGTCAGACCATAGGCTCTCCTAACTCAGCAGTTTCTCCCTCCTATTCATCGAAACTTGATAGCTATGCCAGCTCTTGGGAAGGCCTAGAAGGGATAGATCTACCTAGTCTTCTTCAGGGACATTAACACCGACCCCACCAAGCTCATCACAATATTGTGTAAAGTTTCTCAAATACTACAAAATTGGGCCATTATTTTGCATCTTGATACTTCAAAGTTTATCCCTTAGTGCCATCTTCTCATGGTCACTATTATTCTCGACCAATTTTGTCAGTGCTTTCCACATTGCGAACGAATTTTGTTTTCCATGGATATTTGAGACAATATGATTTCGTAATCCCTACAATATGACTTTCCTTGCCTTGGCTACATCTTTCTTCCATTGAATAAGGTTTTGAGCATCAAATGCTTGAGGTTTTGCAACATCTGTCTTGATGTATTCTAGCGACCTATTGTCATCCAATACTGCCTCCATGTAGTTCTTCCACACAACAAAATTTGAAGTTCCTTCCAAGGAAAACTCTAGCCTTAGTCCATTGAAATCCATCTTCTCAGTCCCGAGGAAAACCAACAAAGCTGATCTTGAAATTCAAACCTTTGAGACCCAACTTCGAATTTCCTATTCTATTGGAATCTAGCTCTGATGCCATTTAGAAATTAGGATGTAGATTCAAAACTGCTCATGAAATTTACTAAATCATAAGACTAAAATCTAATCTACTTCTCTGCAGACATTAATTCACAATCTAGAACACAAATCATAGACATGAAAAATGAAACATCACACATGAAAATATATTTATCTAGGGGGAATCAACTTCTCAAAACCCCTTCCTATCTGTATTACATTAATAAAAAAATATAGATGAATACATATGATTTCTCAAGTGCGAGCACAACCTGCAAGTGTATAGTCTATTTCTCTGCCTCATTGACTGACTCAGGCTAACACTTAGCCAATTTTGAATGCCCCCCCCCCCCCCCACCACAAGCTCCTATTTCCTTGCATTATTACTTGAGGAATTAGGCCCCTATTAGCTAGGAAATTCCCTCAGTTGGATTGTGCAATTCCTCTAGGCTCTTCCTTTGACTGCATCCACCACCTATACACATTGGAATAGTCTACAATTGATAGCACACTTCCTTGGAATCTCCATCTTAACTAGGTAACTCGAATTCTCTACATGCATGAGCTAATTTAGGTCGATTGATTAGTTATCTAGATGATCACTAAGTGTGGTTGAAGTTCCATTTCCAACAGTTAGAACTAGTTTAACTAACCATAAATTAATTTAACTGAATTAAATTGCTACAACTAAAATTAACTCAACCTAGTCTCCTAAAATTTAGGAATCACTGCACAAAATTGAACTTCATGCCCATAACTTGAATTAACTGAGCTAGACTCTTATTTTTTATGAATCAACTCAAGTAAACTGAAATTCAACTCATTAACTCATTTTTTATGAATCAACTCAAGTAAACTAAAATTCAAGTCATTAACTCAAATTTAGAGTTCTTAACTGAGTAACGAGAGCCATGTCACCTTAGATAACTCCTCCAAGTTCTGTGCTGATGTGGAATTTCGAATTTCCTCAATTTTATTAAGGCAAAATCAAAATTGAGACTTTCTTGTTGCATTTTCAACATATTTTTTCTAGTGTTTGGCTTTGGTCCTATGATTTGCTCATGATTTTGGGGTTTCTTGTTGTGTTAGTCTCGAGTCCTAAGGTTCCTATAATATTTGGCCCTACAAATGTTGGTATTAACTCCATGTCTATGGTCTCATGAGTTTTGTGCCTATTGTCTTCATTGATTCTCAGGTTTGTTTTGGTGGTTGGCTTTAGTTCTATGATTTCTTGAGTCTTTAGCCTTTTTTTCTAAGACTACTAATAGTAAGAGGGGCTAGTATGGTGGAACTTGAATATGTTTCATTTCAGTTTTCCCTAGCTCTTTTTTCTCTAGTTTATTTGGTGCATTGTTTCTTTCAAGTGTATTTTTTAGGATTAAGATGGCATGAATAGGGTTTGAATTATTTTATGATTTACTTTTATGTTTGGCTCTGATGTTTTGATTTTGGTGTCTCTAGTCTTCATTGAATTGGGGGTTCCTTCTAGAGATTTTTTTTTTTTCTAATCATAGGTTATCTTTAATTTTTTGCTAATGTCAAAATGAGGAACTGATTATCTATTCTCTTTGGGTCTCTATGGATCTAGATATGAACCTACATGTTACCTTGATTTAGTTGGAGGCTAGTCTATTTTCAAACACTAAAAGGAAAACACCATAGAGCAGATGTTTTAACAAAGGCTTTTAGTATTATAAGATTAAGAACATTTTTCGAAAATCCTTCACTAAAATTTTCAAAAATTCCTTCCCTAAAACCTTTGTTATTGATAGTGAAGGTTTTAATGAAGGATTTACTAGATGTTTAATATAACTAAAAAATTTAATGGCTAAAGTCCTAATTGGTGGTTTTTGTTTGGTATGTTTAAAATGATAAGGTGAATTGGTGATAGATAATTAGTGCACACGTGTCTTTTATACACATTAAAATATCTGGTATGTATTGTATGCATAAAATGCCTTGGCATATCTAAGATATTTCAAAAGCATTGATGCCTATCAAATTATTAAAAATCAATGTTGCAATTATCAACTATTTTGCATTGGTGCAAATATCTACTTTTGTGCATTGATGTGTATGTATCATTGTGCACCACCAAGTTTTTGTATAATGATAATGATTATAGTGATGACAACAATAATTGTCACAGTATAGGGTTTTGACCGAATTTGTAGTTAGTATAAATTGATTATGAAATCTAAAAAAAAACATATGCCTATTTATAATTTATGTTTCAGTATCTTCCCTTATGATAAAAAATGGTTTGAACTTGCCTTATCAATTTATCATCGTCCTACCAAAGTGCCCTTATAGGAAACTATAGGGTCATCTAGCTTTTCACTTAAACCAGATCAATGAATGTGTCACAAACTATTGGTGCATTTATTTTCTTTATATCTTGATGTATGAGCTCTATGCTTGAGTAGATGATGTTGTTAATGTATTCATGTCAAATATGGTTATCGCACACATGGTATATTTATGATTTGGTTCAAAATATTTACAAATCATTGATGATTGGTACAAGCTTATTATTTTTATGTTCCAATACAGGCTTGCATAGTTTATGGTTGTGGTTCTTTTGTTTGTCATGATGATTGCATGGTTATAGGGAATTTTCAAGTAGATATATTTGATGTTTATGTAAATTTATTGGTTATATGTGTAGATGGTGCTTAACTGGTTTGGATTATTGGCTTTTGTCATGCTATGGTTTAATGTTATTCTTGCAAAATAAAGGTAAAGGAATTGTTTGTGAATGAATATTTTGTGTGCATTGAAATGACACCTAATATCTAAGGTTAGCATTGTTTTATGCCTACACTCTTATTAAAGGCTACAATTTTCAAAAATGATTCTCTAGTCTCCACCCTATGAAACCTTGATACACCAATTCAAATACAGGGTTGACCTTACCAAAGGATAATACAAAAAGCATATGCAAGTGAAAGGTTTAAGCACATTGAAATATCAATACTTCACTCATAGTTTCATTGGATTACCTTAGCATTTTTCATGTCATATAGTTGGCATAACTGATGCCATGCGGCCACTAGGTACAAGGCATAAAAATTGAGGTTTGGAATCAAAATATATGCATCGTTGAGTCCCAATCTAATCCCTTCATCTAAATCCAACGTTGGTGTTTTGTTATTGGATTTTACATTTCTTTACCTTGATATGGATTTATGAAGGAACGAAATGAAATACAAATTTAAATAGAACACAGAGATACAACAGAAGAACAAAGATTCAATTAATTAATAACAACTACTGAAAATTGTTTACATGTAGAATGGAATGAAATAGCTCGAGTGATGGTATCTTATCTATGAGAAGCGATGTGACAGTTACATGCATTTTGAATTATGTTACAATGAGGCTCAAATGAAATTTTATTATTGAGAAACAAGGAAAAACCATAAACATCCAAAAACCTAACCCTAGGAGATGAAGCACCAAAACTTTGTGACCTCGTCGGGATAAGCTAGACCACCAACTTCCTAGGGTTGTAATTTTGGCATATGATCTTCATTTGGGTATCATAATACCTTGTTTCAAAGATAAACATGAGGAGGAATAAAACATATGTGAAATAGATCTTGCCACTTTTCAATATCTTCATTTTCCCAGAAAATGTCTTTTTGGACCTTAAAACGACTTCGGAAGTTGAGGACCCAAAAAACTGCCAAAAATAGTAACTATGGTAGAAGTTAGGAAACTAAAAGGAAATAGTGTTAGGGGTCCAAGTGGAATAGGAGGGTGTCCACCAATATACACCTGGATCAGTCCTCCCCCCTAGGAAGCAATGGTCTCCATTATGTTGAGCTTCTCCACGAGATGGGGAAACTTTTGTTTAACTTGATCTTTGGTTGTTGGGTGTGTGTTATATTCTTTCCACAACTAGCCCTAGTAGTGAAGCCAGGGGGTTAGAGAGGGGGAAGAAACTCCCCCTGTCAGGGGGTTTGAGGGGGGTGGTAGTCCCCCTCTACGGGGTCCAGGGTACCACCTCAAAGAAATTTTTTTTGACCCTATATTAGGTGGGCGGACCTACCTATCGTTTTGTGCATGGTTTTCACACATGGTTTTGGGCATGATGGTTTTCTGCCCATGGTATTTTGTAGATCCGGTCAAGAGAACTATGGTTATGTTCTAATCCAGGGTTAATGGATTGGGCTTTATGGATGCTTCGACATGTATATATATGTATTGTAACATTGAAAGGAATATAATGAAAAATCAATCTAGTAGCCCCGATTTTAGGATCCAGGGGAAAATATCTGTGTATATTTGTTTTATATTTTATGCTCTCACCATTTTTTATTTTTTATTTTTAGAATTTGTATGCAAGTAATTTTTGTACGGGGTTAAAGCCTACACTGGTGAGTCACTTGCCTTAGAGCAGGGGTTGACCAACTTTGATAACCTAATACATTTGGATCCTATGTTGGTGATTGTTCTTGATCTATGTGTCCATGATCTGATTAGTTGTGGCATGTTATATGAAATCAAGGTTGAGCTCTCTTGGTGTCAGTTGTTCGACAATGTCTGATGTGTCTAGCAATGGTGGGAAGTATGGCTGAAGGTGGTCCACATTAAAAATTGGGTGTAGGCAAAGGAATGGGGGAATGCTAGGCTCGAAAGCATTATCTCCCATATGCTTGGTGATGGTGTAAGGCTCATATCGGAGTGGTTGAAACTTCTGATGGGATTTGGCAAGGCATTCTTTCTGCAAATGAAACTTATGTGGCAATTGATGTTGATCATGCCGTTATTTTTAATTGGCATTGGATTTATCCAATATGTCATGAACCTGCTAACATATATGTTGGATGTTTTCAATAAAATTGGTTGCTTTATTAGCCTTGGACTGTACATGTCTAGATTTTGCGTGTAGTCACATGAGGCATGACAACATCAATCAAATGCAATGGTTGAAATCTCAAACCCATTTGAAAAGGACTACAGTCAGTTAAACTATGGATAACTCTATTATAACTGTGTTGCACTTAGGGAAGACTCTCATCCCAGGTTTGTGGATGCTTGGAGTTGTACATGCATAATATGTGCACTATCATCTTGTTGACGACCTATGTCTGGTCATCAACCTGGGGATGGAATGTAGTCAACTTGGTGAGCTTGGTATCCAATAATGCCTAGAGACTCAATCAGAATGTGTTCAGGAACCTGCTATCCTGATCAGATATAATGGTTTTTGGGATCCCAAAATGTAACCACACTCATTTGAAGAAGATTTTGGCAGTGTCCTCTGCTGTGATACTCTTCTTGCAGGTTGCCAATATAGTCATCTTGGAAAATCTACCCATGACCACAAATACACAATCATTAACATGTGATCTGAAAATGAGATCTTAAACAATTATTAAGGTATTATAGACTCATGTGCATGGATTTGCCTATGTTACTTTGTGCAATGGATCGATAAGATTGCGAAATACATAGACAATGAAGCAGTTAAAGAACATAATAGACAAACACACATAAACAAAACAAGTTTAATAATGATTTCACCCAACACTCCTGGGCTACGTCTCCTGGTCCGGCCTTCAGTGGTGACCTCTCTATTATGTCTTTAGAAGTAGAGTTTTTACAAAAGTGAGCTCAATATGAGTCTAACACAATAGATACAAAACAACAAGGCTTCACTTGGATCCCCCAAGTCTTTTTGAGTACACAGACACTCCTCACTGACTCTCTGTCTCTGTTTGCTCTCTCTCTCAGCACTGCCTGCCTCTGTCTTCTGTCTTTTATGGATTTAAATCCAATCTGCGATGTCTGTTAATTTCTCCTTCTCGGGCTCTCTCCCTTCTTGGGATTTGTCCACTCAGATCCCCCTCTGAGTGTTGGCAATCATTACTAAATGCTTTCAGGGATGGTGGCCACCTGTTTTGTAACGGAATGGGTCATCGGGCCTTTGAAATCCCCAAAAACAGTGTTTTCTGTTTACACAGAGAAACACTGCAAAAAATGGGAAAATCCGCCAAAACACTGTTCATCGGACTTCAAATATTCATAAATATGCTTATAACTCCTATCAGGTCCGCCTTTTAATCGCATTGCATCTTCACCATTGATCTGGGAGATCTGGATCCAATAGTTGTGGTTCATTTCAGGCGGCTCTTTTGTACGGGGGTTAACTGCCCGATAAGGGTGGTTTTCTCTCTCCAAGGCCTGGACATGTGGCAGCCAGTGTACGGGCTCGGGCGAAGCCAGGCCAAAACCTCTTATCACCTTCAATCCTTCCGAAATCCCACTTGTTTCCTTTGTATAAAAAAATACATCAAACACTGAAAAACCCCATAAAATAGCTTTAGAAGGACTTGAAATATTATGCATATGCATTCATAAACCCTTTTGGGTCTGGTTTCATCGCATTGGTGCTTTTCCTTCGTATTTCATTTATTTAATGAAAAATGCAAATACAAAGGAAAACCATGTTTTCTACATCTCAAATTATATCAAACATCGTTTATAATGTTATAAAGTCCGGCTATCGCTAGTTATGTTTATATCGGCCCCACTCCATTGTAATACTCTGATGCGATGTTGCGATGTGATTTCTATTGAAAATAATACTGAGAGGGGGGGTGAATCAGTATTATCAAATTCTTTTTCAATTTATACGAAGATTTGCAGATCTGACTAATGAAACTTGTGTATACATTCCAGACTTACAATTTAATTTATTCTTCAGATGTTGATCATTAATCTGTGTGTCAGAACCATATAATAGTAAGCAGGAACAGAAAAGTAGAGTAGATAGTCACACAAAAGAACACAGGATATGAGGTGGAAACCCAATGTGGGTGAAAACCACCTACTGCAATATGTCTCTATCTTCTTTCAATTAGAAACTTCTTTTTACAATGATTCTGTACTGGTGCAGTCTTATACCAGCACGCAGGCTTCAACCTGCAGAAGGCTACAACCTTCTCTCATTCTCCAGACTCTCCTGGAAGGGAGCTACAACCCCCTTAGCTCTTGTACTAGCTGAGGTACTAGTACGTAGGTGCTGACCTACAGAAGACTTCTCTTTTATTCCAGGGACCACGTTTCATAAATTTTCAGACTGGATCCATGAATATCAATCAAACATCAAATAGATCTGCAATCAATCAACTTCCTTGTACAAATACTGAATCAATAACTTCTTGGAACACAGTACCAGTAACCGGACACCAATTCAGAACCCGGAACACTGCAGTAATAAACAAAAGCAGCTAAAACATATTTCAAGAAAAGTCTGCTAGTTCACCAATAGAAATCTGTGTACATACGCATATACATCAAAGCGCACCTGCATGTATACGCAGTATTCACTTCCTTAACCTATGGGTATCCGCACCTCTGATGTGTCGAAACCTCTAGGTATCTGCGCCTTTGTTGTGTCGATCTTGCGGAATACGTGCCTGTGTTGTGTCAAACCTGCGTATATCCATGCCTCTGCTTTCTCGATCTTGCGGAATATGCGCCTGCGCTGTGTCAAACCCACATATATCCATGCCTTCGCTGTGTCGAACCTGCGAGTAGACGTGCCTCCACTGTGTCGGACCTGCGGGTATAGATCTATAAATGATAGTTTAACCCAGATTATCAGATTTATAGATCTAATCATGTGCCAAAGAGATCTTGACCTATCAGTAGATCTTAACCATCTTGTAATGCTCAAGTTCCTCCTTGATTCAGGCCCAGCTATAACTCCCAACCGATCACCAGTATTTCAGATCTTGCTCTTCTCAAGATATTCAACACAACAGTCTACTCAAGCCAAATGATCTCCTTTCCTTTTTATAGTCTAGGCCTTACTTGAACCATGGTCCAAAACCATAGAGATCCAATACTAGGGACCCAATACCTGGGCTCAATACTTTAGATACAAAACCACAGACCAAAACCGTAGGTTCAAAAATGTCAGACTAAATACCATGGACCAACCATAAGATTTCCCACCTGTGCGCACTTTTCTCTGCATGAAAGTGCGTGTACTGTACGTACACAATTTTTTTCGGTACACCTGCATATATGTATGCACCTTTTGTTTGGTGCACCTGCGTATGTACACGGCTTTGTGGAAAGGAACCTGCAGGTGTCTCATTTTCTACCATTCTGAGAGCCTGAACTGTGATATGCTATTTGAGTGAGTTTCCATCAAGGACAACACTTATGTCATCAAGCCAAACCTGTGCCAAACCTATGTCATAATGTCAACAATCTCCCCCTTTGGACTTGATGGCAACCCAAAGTCACTCAAAGTCTTTTCTCCCCCTTTGACATCAAGGGCAAAGGGTTACACTCCCCCTGAGTACATGCTGAAATCTATGCTCTACTGTGATGTCCAAGCTCCCCCTGACATATAGGCAAGATTTGCAAGAAGATGTTCTACAAAAGGAATCTAATTTTAGACATCATAACTGACCTTCCTATCACCAAAGACTCATACATACGACTCCCAACCAAGTGGGGATACATGATATAATAAGCACATTACATTATCCATCCCAGGCATAGTGGGGCAACTAAGATAGGCAGTTACATGACCTTGAAAAAAGAAATATAGAGACAAAATATCTACAGCAAGACTCTGACTAACATCAGCATCATCTGTCAATCATTATTCAGATCAGTATCCATGTTCTCCTTCTGCACTTGCTCCTCCTGAAATCAAAACAACTGAAGAATTGAACCAAGATCTTCTACGATAATGCCAAGAATGAATTATTAGAAGAATATATGCTCCCCCTGAACCTGTGCCAGATGTTCTCTGATAGACCCATATCAGACTCTTCTCATCCTTGCTTTTCTTCAAGTCAACATATACACGACTGTACCCATATAAACCAATGTATGTACACGTATATCCCATATGAAACTCCCATACAACCAACAATCTTTGAACCAGACAAGATTCAACAACAAGATGATGCATCAACTACCCCCAGCTTTTGTCTGAGGTATTCAAAGGTCTCCCTGGGTAGTGGTTTGGTGAGAATATCAGCAACTTGTTCCTTAGAGGGAACATACTCCAATTTAACCTTTTGTTCAAGCACTTGTTCTCGGAGAAAATGATAATTGATCGGTATGTGATTAGTCTTTGAATGCATGATAGGATTCTTTGAAATACTGATTGCACTTGTATTATCACAGAAAATGGAGATAGGTGGAGTACAAGTGATTTGCATATCATGCATTGTTTGCATCATCCAAAGGAGTTGAGTGCAGCAAGATGCAACAGCTACATATTCTGCTTCAGCTGTAGATAATGCAATAGAACTTTGTTTCTTGCTGAACCAAGATACTAATCTAGGACCCATGAAGAATGCACCACCATTAGTGCTTTTTTTGTCATCCACACTTCCTTCCCAATCTGCATCTGTAAATGCATGAAGTGTGAGATCTGTACCTCTAGGATACCATAAGCCATAGTTTTGAGTTCCTTGAAGATACTTGAAAATTCTCTTGACTGACTGAAGATGATTTTCCTTTGGATTTGCTTGAAACCTTCCAACTATTCCCACTGCATGCATAATGTCTGGTCGGGTACCTGTTAGATAGAGCAGACTACCAATCATGGATCTATAGGTTGGTTGATGTACTGCTGCCAATTCATCATTTGTGCTGAGGGTGCATCCTGTCACCATAGGGGTACATACTAGTTTCTAATCCTCCATCCCATATTTCTTTAATATCTGCTTGAGATACTTGGATTGTGATAGAAAAATGCCGTCTTTGTTTTGTTGGACTTGTAAACCAAGAAAATATGTGAGCTCACCAAGCATGGACATTTCAAACTCTTTTTGCATCACCAAGGAAAATTTTTGACTCATGTATTCTTCATTGCTACCAAAGATGATATCATCAACATACACAACAAGTATTAGCAACTTATCATTGTCAATTTTTATATATAGATTGTTATCAGTTGATCCTTTTATAAAACCTTGTTGATGGAGGTACTTATCCAATCGATAATACCATGCCCTTGGAGCCTGTTTAAGGCCATAGAGAGCATTTTTGAGTCTGCATACAAGTTTTGGATCATTTCCAAGAATAAGCCCATCCGGTTGTTCAATATATACTTCTTCATCCAAGTCTCCATTCAGGAAAGCAGACTTCACGTCCATTTGAAATACTTTGAACTTTTGAAAGCTAGAAAGGGCAAGGAACATCCCTATGGCCTCTAGTTTGGCAACTGGTGCAAAATTTTCTTCAAAGTCTATGCCTTCCTGTTGAACGTACCCTTTGTAAACAAGTCTAGCCTTGTTTCTAATCACATCTCCATTTTCATTCAGCTTATTTTTGAATATCCATTTTGTTCCTATGACATTCTTATCTTTTGGTCTAGGAACCAACTCCCAAGTGTTATTCTTTTCGATCTGCTCAAGTTCTTCCTCCATGGATTTTACCCAGCATTCATCTTTGCATTCCTCTCTTACATTTTGTGGTTGAGTGGAGGAGAGAAATGCTAGATAGCTTGAAGCTTCTGAAATGGTTCTTCTTGTTTGTACACCTGCCTCTTTTTGCCCAAAAATTTGAGATTCTCGATGATTCTTCTGAACGTACCTGGATGGAGTCTTTTCTTCTATCCTTATCTGTTCTTTTGGTGCCTCATGGGTTTCTTCTTCCTCATGAATCTGATTTGATGTTGATGGATAGTCCTCATCATCTTCGAAATCTTCAGATTTTACCTGCCTAGTAGTGTTTCCTTCTTCATCAACCACTACATCAATACTTTCAACAATTTTTCCATGTCTTTTATTGTAACACTTGTATGCTTTGCTGTGGAGAGAGTAACCAAGGAGAATGCCTTCATATGCTCTAGGTTCAAACTTGCTAAGATTTTCATCATTCTTCTTGATGTAGCATTTGCTTCCAAAATTTTTGAAGTATTTTACCGTGGGAGTCTTACCATACCAAAGTTCATGAGGAGTCTGAGTGCTGTTTACCCGGACATTTGTCTTGTTGAGAATAGTAACTGCAGCAAATGCGGCTTCACCCCAGAAGGTTGTGGGAGTTCCAGACTCATCAAGCATAGCGCGAGCCATTTGTTGAACCGTTCTGTTCATCCTTTCCACTATTCCATTTTCCTGAGGAGTCCTAGCAGTAGAGAATTCCCTTCTTATTCCATGTTCTTCAAAAAATCGAAAAATTCATTCGAGGTAAATTCTCCTCCTCGATTAGACCTGAGGCATTTGATTCTGCGATTTGATTCGTTCTCCACCAAGGCTTTGCATGATTTGAATTTTTCGAAAGCTTCATCTTTATGCTTCATAAGTCTTATCCAACACATCCTGGAAAAGTCGTCAATGAATAATATAAAATATTCTTCTCCTCGAGGTGATCTTTTCCTAGATGGACCACATACATCAGTATGGACAAGTTCAAGTGGCCTGCTAGCTGATCCTTCATTCTCAGGGAAATTAGTTCTGGTTTTCTTACCAAATTGACATGATTTTCATATTGTATTGTTTGGAATTTTGATGTTAGGTAGATCACGAATTGCCTGATATTTGCATGCTTTCCTTATCTGTGAGAAGCTTAGATGCCCCGATCTTTTGTGCCATAGCTAGTGTTCATCATTCTTGCTTAGATAGCATTGTTGTTGTCCTCCTTTGAGTATATATAAATTATTTGGAGTTCTTATGCCTTTGATCACTGTTTCTCCTGTATCAAGCTCACGAACAATGCATCCATTTTATCGAAATATTAATTCATTTCCTTGATCACACATTTGACTGACACTTAATAAATTATGCTTCAAGCCATCAACATACATAACATTTCCAGCCTTGACCTTTTCTTTCAAAAGAATATAACCTTTACCTTTTATGAGTGCAAGGGTGTCATTTCCAAATGAGAACTTCTTTTCCTTTTCTAAGGCACTATATGACTGAAGTTTATCTTTATCACCTGTCATATGTTTTGAGCATCCACTATCGATGTACCACTAATTTTCCTGTCCTTTTGCATATAAGGCTATCCCACATCTTTCTGGTTGAAATTCTTTCTTTTTCCATGTTTTGGGAACCAATGAAACTTGCTCCTTCTGAGTTTTTTGCCGAAACCTGCTCCTGCATTCAGAATCTTCATGACCGAAATTGTTACAAATAGAACATTCTACTTCATTCTCAAGAGTAGCAAAGTTATTGTAGGTCCTGTTCATGGTCCCAGTCATACTCCTTTAATTTTGAGCTTCTCTAGTCATGATTGTCTTGTAGGCAACACATTGAGCTGCTTTGTGACCAAAGTTATGACAAGAGAAACATTGACCATTGAAGAAGCTCCTGCGATTATAAAATATACCAACCAAATGATTGTAGTTTCTATCCATTCTTGAGGCAAAATGATTTACCTGTGGTTGGTTGTAGCTTCTATTCATCCTTGAAGTAGATTGCCCCCGATTTACCTGGCACTCTTTGTTCATTCTTGAGGTAAATTGTCCCTGACTTACGTGGTGATCATCATTATGCTTTTGCTGAGGATTGTTAACCTTTTCACTTCTCCTTGCAGCTTCAAGATAACTTTTGGAAGTAGATGGCTTCTGTGCTTGAGATGTTTCTTTGGTATACCCAAGACTTGTCTTGATTAGAGGAGAATGCTGCACTTTGATAATCTCATCTAAAGTTTTGGATCCTTTAGCAAATCTAAGATTAAGAGCTTTCATTTTCTCAATGTCCTTTCTAAGCCCCACAATTTCACATTCTAACTTTTCATTGTGTTTCTCCATTTCAGCAAGTTGGGAAGTCAGAGTATCTATAATCATATTTTTCTCTTCTAAGCAAATTTTGAGTTTAGAAATTTCTTCATAGAGACTTTCTTCATCTATAGCATCCAAGAAATCATCATCTTCAAAAGCCATCAAAAGTCTATAATCATTACCTTGCTCATCTTCATTGCTATTTGAAAGACCATCACTGTCTTCATGTGTGTAATAACTTTTCTTACTTACATTTTGTTTTATGTTCCATCTAACTGGTTCCTTACCTTTATCAAGCTTATCTTTATGAGGACACTTGGCAGCATAGTGACTGACTCTTCCACAAGCAAAACATTTGAAAGGGAGCTTACCTTTGAATCTTCCAGAACCCCGTTGAAGGTTCTTGACAAAATTTGACTCTTCCTCTTCTTCCGACATATGTCCTGAGTCATTGTAATCTCCTTTTCCTGAGGCTTTGAATGCAGCTTCTCTCCTATCTGATGGTCCACCTTTTCTCATTTTGTAAGCAGTTAGGATTCCGTGCAGCTGTGACATGGTAAGGCTCTGTAGATTCTGCTTTTCTTCTATGGTAGAAACTTTTGAATCATACTTAGGAGACAAAGATCTTAGAACTTTTTCAACCAAAAAAACTTCTTTTATTTCTGCACCCAAGTTTTTCATACAATTAACAATCTCATCTATGCGAAGGAAATAGTTAGCCACGCTTTCATCATTGTACATTTTGAGATTTTCATACTGAATTCTGAGAGTTTGAAGTTTTTCTCGTTTTACCTGATCATCTCCTTCATAACTTAGAATGATATTGTCCCATATTTCTTTTGCGGTTTTGAGCTGCATAACCTTGACGAATTCTGATTGAGATAGACTCCCTAATAGGGTGTTGACAGCCTTTGCATTTGTTTCATACCACCTTTCACCAGCCATATCTATAGGAGTTGCTGAAGGAAATGTGTATCATGTTTCCACAATATCCCAAACTTTTGTACCAAGAGATTGAAGATAGGCAGTGATTCTTACCTTCCAATAGACAAAATTGCTCCCATTGAAAATTGGTGGCCTGATGGATGCTTCCTTTTCGTAGTTGCTCATGATGATAGATCTTCCTTCAAGTGATCAAGCTTCTCCTGAAGGACCTGCTCTGATACCAATTGTTGAAAATAATACTGAGAGGGGGGTGTGAATCAGTGTTATCAAATTCTTTTTCAATTTATATAAATATTTGCAGATCTGACTAATGAAACTTGCGTATACCTTCCAGACTTATAATTTAATTTATTCTTCAGATGTTGATCATTAATTTGTGTGTCAGAACCATATAACAGTAAGCATGAACAGAAAAGTAGAGCAGACAGTCACACAAAAGAACACAAGATATAAGGTGGAAACCCAATGTGGGTGAAAATCACCTGCTGCAATATGTTTCTATCTTCTTTCAATTAGAAACTTGTTTTTACAATGGTTCTGTATTGGTGCAGTCTTATACCAGCACGCAGGCTTCAACCTGCAGAAGGCTACAACCTTCTCTTGTTCTCCAGACTCTCCTGGAAGGGAGCTACAACCCCCTTAGCTATTGTACTAGCTAAGGTACTAGTACATAGGTGCTGACCTACAAAAGACTTCTCTTTTCTTCCAGGGATCACGTTTCATAAATTTTCAGACTGGATCCATGAATATCAATCAAACATCAAATAGATCTGCAATCAACCAACTTCCTTGTACAAATACTGAATCAATAACTTCTTGGAACATAGTACCAATAACTAGACACCAATTCAGAACCCGAAACACTGCAGTAATAAACAAAAGCAGCTAAAACATATTTCTAGAAAAGTCCGCTACTTCACCAATAGAAATCTACGTACATACGCATATACATCAAAGCGAACCTGCGTGTATATGCAGTATTCACTTCCTTAACCTGCGAGTATCCGCACCTCCATTGTGTCGAACCTACGGGTATTCGCGCCTTTACTGTGTCGATCCTGTGGAATACGTGCATGTGCTGTGTCAAACCTGTGTATATCTGTGCCTCTGCTCTATCGATCCTGCGAAATACGCACCTGCGTTGTGTCAAACCCACGTATATCCGCGACTTCGCTGTGTCAAACCTGCAGGTATACGTGCCTCCACTGTGTTAGACCTGCGTGTATAGATCTATAAATGATAGTTTAACCCAGATTATCAGATTTATAGATCTAATCATGCACCAAAGAGATCTCGATCTATCAGTAGATCTTAACCATCTTGTAATGCTTAGGTTCCTCCTTGATTCAGGTCCAGCTATAACTCCCAACCGATCACCAGTATTTCAGATCTTGCTCTTCTCAAGATATTCAACACAACAGTCTACTCAAGCCAAATGATCTCCTTTCCTTTTTATAGTCTAGGCCTTACTCAAACCATGGTCCAAAACCATAGAGATCCAATACTAGGGACCCAATACCTGGGTTCAATACTTTAGATACAAAACCACAGACCAAAACCATAGGTTCAAAAATGTCGGACTAAATACCATGGACCAACCATAAGATTTCCCACGTGTGCGTGCTTTTCTCTGCATGAAAGTGCATGTACTGTACGTACGCACTTTTTGTTCGGTACACCTGCGTATATGTACGCACCTTTTGTTCGGTGCACCTACGTATGTACGCAGCTTTGTGAAAAGGAACCTATGGGTGTCTCATTTTCTACCATTTTGAGAGCCTGAACTGTGATCTGCTATTTGAGTGAGTTGCCATCAAGGACAACACTTATGTCATCAAGACAAACCTGTGCCAAACCTGTGTCATAATGCCAACAATTGATCGCAATCACATATCGCACATAGCCCCAGGTCGTTTGTAAGCGCTCCTCTGTGTTTGCCGATTGCGATATCGCATGTTAACATGGGCCATCGATCTACATGATTGATTGACGGCCCTTGTTGACCCATGTTGATCGTGATCGTAACTGTCATGTGATAGCCCCCGATTGCCTCCGCTTTCCATTGCTGATTGTGATTTTCCGATCGGATTTGGACCGTTGATCGACCAGATCTGACGGCTCTCATGCGACATAGTTTTAAACCGCCAATACTTTGTTTTTCAATGTTTTCTCTATGGTTTTGCCTCTCGATAGTGTAAACCGAATTTTTAAAAGGCTCTTCTTTTTTGATAGTATTTTTAACTATATGAAGACTTAGAGGGTTTTTGGATCCATTTGGATCACACCTTCCCACTGAAAAAGATTTCTGACCACCAAAAGTTGGTTTTTAAGCATAAATCAGGTGAGGATACAGCTTCCTCACTTGTCCAATCTCTATCCATCTTACATTGCTTGGCTTTGAACCTTTGAGTTCGATTCTTAGGTACTCAACATCCCCTCTGCGTGTAGTTCTCACCTTCTCGTCCAGAACTGTATCTTCCTGCAACTCATTGAGATATTCTGGCAATAGATCATCAATAGAAGGCAACTAACTTTGCTCTTCAGGATCTTCAATCAATGAAGGTTCAAATAGTCTCAAGTTCTCTATATTAACTACTGAATAGATGTGCATGTAAGCTAGAAAATCAAGGCGAAAAGCGTCCTCACCAATTTTCTCAAGTATCTTGAGAGGCCCATAGCTTAGTCGCTTCAGCGTTTTACCTTCACCTTGCATTTTTTCATTGCTGATGTACAACCAGACTTGATCACCAATTTGGAAGCTATGCTCAATTCGATGGTTATCATGCCTTGCCTTGTACTTGGCCTGGCTTCTTTCCAGCTGTTCCTACATTGCCTAGTGAATTTCTTGGATCTGTTCAATGAACTTGGTTGCTTTGTCCACATCAGTATGTCCATCAACTTCTATGTCTTTACTAAAGACAAAATCCAAGGGAGACCTTGGTGTAAAACCAAAACAAGTCTCAAAAGGAGATCTTTGTGTACAAGAATGTTGAGCACGGTTGTAAGCATGTTGCACATAACATAAATGTTCATCCCAAAGCTTGGGATGCTTGCTAAAATAGCCCTTGAGCAACTGGATCACTATCTTGTTGACCACCTTTGTTTTGCTATTTGTTTGTGGATGAAAGGCTGTGCTCTTCTTCAGTTTGGTGTCCATCAAGTCCCACATACTTGACCAAAATTTCCCAACAAATCGGGAATCTTGATCAGATACAATGGAAGTGGGTAATCCAAAATGAACCCATACGTGTGAAAGAACAACTTTGCTATTTGTTCAACTGTAATATGCTTGTTGCAAGATATTAAAATACACATTTTGCTAAATCTGTCCATAATAACATATAGATTATCAAGATCTTTTCTAGATTTTGGCAGTCCCCCAACAAAGTCCATGGAAACACTTTCTCGAGGATGAGAAGGAACTATAAGTGGAGTGTACAAGCCTAGTTTTCTATTGTTGGGCTTTCTTTTAGCACACATGGTACACCCTTTAATATATCTAGAAATTGTCTCATGCATTTTTGGCCAATAGTAGAATCTTTGCAGATCTGCAACTGTTTTACTTACACCAAAATGACCTGATATTAGAGAAGTGTGTGCTTCTCAGATTATGTTAACTCTTTCAGTTTGAGGAATGCATAACTTTCCCAGATGATACAAGAGTTGGTCCTTAACATGATAATCCAATTCTTCTACTTGTTTTCCATGACTTAAAGTTGCATATACATCTTTAAAATCTACATCTTGAGCATATTGTTCAATGTAGCTTTCATGAAATATTGAGTTATGCTTAAGTATAGTAGATGCATTTATGATTGGTCTGGAAATCATATCTGCAACTTTATTGTGTATGCCTTTCTCATATCTGATGACAAGATGAAACTGTTGTAGAAAACCCATCCACCTATAGTGTCTTGATTACTGCAATTTAGTTTGTGAGTGCAAATATTGAAGTGGTTGATGATCAGTATGTATAACTGTTTCTTTTCCCAATAGGCAATGTTTCCACTTTTTCACACTCTGTACTAATGCATACAATTCTTTATCATATGTGGGATAATTGACTACTGCAGAATTAAATGTCTCAGAATGATAACATATGGGTTTACCGTGTTGCATCAACACTACTCCCATGGCATAGTCACTGGCATTTGTTTCAATCTCAAATGGTCTTTGAATATATGGTAATGCTAGTACTGGTGTTGTACTAATTTTTTTCTTTCAAAGTGTTGAAGGCTTTCTGTTGTTTGCCTCCCCAATGAAACACCCTGTTCAATCCTGTCGAAGCATGTAAAGGAGCTACAATCAAGGAAAAGTTAGCAATTAACTTTCTCCAATATTGTGCTGCTCCTTGGAAGATTCTAACTTCTGTAGCAGATTTGGGTTTAGGCCAGTTCATAATGACTTCAGCCTTAGAGGGATCTATCTTCAATTCACCACCCCCTACAATATGACCCAAATAATTTAAAGAATTTTTTCCAAATTCACCTTTTGATAACTTCACATAGAGATTTTCCTTTTTTAAAACATCTAGAGTCTTCTTTACATGCTTCAAATGTTCTTCCCATGTTTTACAGAAAACAAGAATGTCATCTAAATATACAATTACAAAATCATTAATAAAAGGCCTGAGTACATCATTCATAACTCTCATGAAAGTGGCAGGAGCATTAGTTAAGCCAAAAGGCATAACTAGCCATTCATACAGCCCTTGCTTTGTTTTGAAAGCAGTCTTCCATGCATCTTGTTCTGCTACTGTGACCTGATGGTTGCCACTACGCAAGTCCAACTTGGAAAAGTAAACAGCTTCTTTCAATTGATCTAATAGATCATCAATGCGAGGAAGAGGATAACTATTCTTGATCGTTATTTTATTCAATGCTCTGTAATCAATGTACATCCTCCATGAACCATCTTTCTTTCTCACCAACACAATTGGAGATCTACATGGTGATGTGCTTGGTCTTATGAACCCTTTCTCGAGCAACTCTTGTACCTGCTTCTTGATCCATGCATTCTCTAAAGCGGATAACTTGTACATTCCAATGTTAGGCAATGGAGCATCTTGCTGCAAATGAATATCATGTACAATTTCCCTTTTGGGTGGCAGACCTTTAGGTTCTTGAAATAGGATATCATATTCTAAAACAACTTTTTCTAAATCAGCTTTTTGTTTAGCATCACAACCCTCAAATACATTGGTTTTATCAGGGGTCTTTTCCTTTACAACCATTAGTAAAACTTGCTTGCATGAATTTACAATTCTTTTCATCTGCCCTGAGTTAATGAAAGTGTAGTCATTTTTGAGTTGATGAGCTCTTACAATATATTCTATTCCATATTTTGTGAGTTGATACTTATTTTCAACTCTATAGAAAATGGCTTTTCTATCATACAAGTAAGGACTTCCTAAAACAATACCACATATATCCAAGGAAACTATATCTAACTCAACCTCATCTACAAATGTTGACCTAAATGCAAACCTAAGTTTACATTGTCTAGTCACTTGTAGCTTTGCTTTATCACATACCCAACCTAATGGATATGGCTTCTTGTGAGGTGTGGTTAGTAGTCCCAAATTGTTTACAATTTCTTCAGAAATCAAGTTTATTTATGAACCACTATCAAATAAAGTATCAATCTTTTGATGCTTGGAAATAACTCTAATACGAAAAATCTCATGTCTTTTCCTCTCATTTTCTTCATTATCAATAGATTGTGTGGAATTACTAGTAGATGCTTCAGAATTTTTACCTTTTATACATGTAGTTGTGACTGTTGTTTCATCACCTGAGTCTAACCCCAAATATTTCTGAATAGCAGCAACAATATTCTTCTTCTTGCCATCGAACTTCTTGGGTTTCAGCTCCAGATGCAAAGTCCAGTAATGTTCATCATCATGCCCATCCTTCTTGCAGTGAGTGCATGGAGGCTTGTCTTTATGTATAACATTTGCCTTCCTCTCTTTCCATTTTTTCTTCTTCTTTTCCTTATTCTTGCTTGCAGTGGGTTTTGATGATGCCCCAATCTTTGGGTTCACATTCTTGCCTCTAGCCTCTAGATGGGTAGCTTGAATTAATATCTCATCTATGCTAGTAGGGTTAAACATGATAATGGTGTGTCTCAAATAAATATGTAGACCACCTATGTACTTCAACAAAGTTTCAGGTGAGTCTAGAGAAATGCCTGGAATTAAAGCTCTTTTTCTAAATTCCTGGGTATAACTTTGTACACTTTGGTCCTTTAATTGGCGAAGAGTTTGCCAACTCATCATTGCTTGCTGCATATAAGTTAGTGGATAGAATTGTTTTTTAATGGCAGAAACAAATTCACTCCAGGTAGAAAGAATTTTACCATGCTTCTTCAAATCAGCTTGTGTCCTGCCTTCCCACCACACTAGGGTAGTTCCTCCAAGCCGAAGGCTGGCCAGCGAGATCTTTCTCCTTTTTGAATTGATGTTCTGCACCCTGCAATATACATCAATCTTTCTAATCCAGTTATCTAGATTTTCTACATTTAATTCTCCATCATATCTTGGAAAATCAAATTTTACATCTAATTTAATCAAAGGGCTAGAAGGAGGTGTTGATAGAGGAGACTTTTCTCCTTTTCCTTTGCCTTCTAAATGGCCATCTAGAAGAGGTTCCTCTGTTCCTTTGTCTTGTTTAGAGGTTGAAGTATCTTCACCTCGACCTTTCTTAAATTCTTGATACATTTCTTCCACCATGGATCTCATGGTCATGAAAGTGTCCATGAACTGAGAGTCTGATTCCAAGGGAATTTCTTTTGCCATTTTCCTCCTAGGATAGACTCTTCCAATTTCTGGGTTAGCTTCAACTAGTTCTCCCTCTCCTAATTTGAGCTTTGACCTAGTTAGCATTCAACAATCCAACACAAGCTTGTCTAACGTTAGCAAACCTAAAGCTCTGATACCACTTGATTTGAAAATGAGATCTTAAACAATTATTAAGGTATTACAGACTCATGTGCATGGATTTTCTGATGTTACTTTGAGCAATGGATCGATAAGATTGCGAAATACATAGACAATGAAGCAGTTAAAGAACATAATAGACAAACACACATAAACAAAACAAGTTTAATAAGGAGTTCACCCAACACTCATGGGCTACGTCTCCTGGTCCAACCTTCAGTGGTGACTTCTCTATTATGTCTTCAGAAGCAGAGTTTTTACAAAAATGAGCTCAATTTGAGTTTCACACAACAAATACAAAACAATAAGGCTTCACTTGGATCCCCCAAGTCTTTCTGAGTACACAAACTCTCCTCACTGACTCTCTGTCTCTATTTGCTCTCTGTGTTAGCATTTCCTGCCTCTGTCTTCTATCTTCTGTGGCTTTAAAGCCAATCTGCATCATCTGTTCATTTATCCTTCTCGAGCTCTCTATCTTCCCAGCCTTTTTCCACTCAGATCCCCCTCTGAGCGTTAGCAATCATTACTAAACGCTTTTAGGGATGGTGGCCACCTATTATGTATCAGAATGGGTCATCGGGCCTTTGAAATCCCCAGAAACAACGTTTTCTGTTTACACATAGAAACACTGCAAAACACGAGAAAATCCACCAAAACACTGTTCATCAGACTTCAAAAATTCATAAATCTGCTTATAACTCCTATCAGGTCTGCATTTTAATAGCATCGCATCTCCATCGTTGATCTGGGAGATCTGGATCCAATGGTTGTGGTTCATTTCGGGCGGCTCTTTCGTACGGGTGTTAACTGCTCAATAAGGGTGGTTTTCTCTCTCCAAGGCCTAGACAAGTGGCAGCCAATTTACGGGCTCAGGCGGAGCCTGGCCAAAACCTCTTACCACCTTCAATCCATCTGAAATCCCACTTGTTTCCTTTGTATAAAAAAATACATCAAACATTGAAAAACCTCGTAAAATAGCTTTAGATGGACTTGAAATATTATGCATATGCATTCATAAACCCTTTTGGGTCCGGTTTCATCACATCGATGCTTTTCCTTCGTATTTCATTTATTTAACAAAAAACACAAATACAAAGGAATACCTTGTTTTCTAGATCTCAAATTATATCAAACATCGTTTATAATGTTATCGGGTCTGGCTATCGTGAGTTATGTTTATATCGGCCCGCTCCGTTGTAATACTCCAATACGATGTTGCGATGTGATTGATCGCAATCACATATTGCACATACCCCCGGGCCATTTGTAAGCACTCCTCTGTGTTCGCTGATTGCGATATCGCGCGTTAACATCACCGTCGATATGCGCACTTGATTGATAGTCCTTGTTGACCCGTGCTGATTGCGATCGCCTGTCATGTGATAACCCTCAATTGCCTCCGCTTGCCATCGCTGATTGCTAATTTTCGATCAGATCTGGACCATTGATCGTCTAGATCCGACAGCTCTCATGCGACATAGTTTTAAACCACCGATACTCTATTTTTCAATGTTTTCTCTATGTTTTTGCCTCCTGATAGTGTAAACCAACTTTTTAAAAGGATCTTCTTTTTCGATATTTTTTTTAAATATATGAAGACTTAGAGGGTTTTAGGATCCATTTGGATCAACATGCTTGGTAGAAAAGAGGCCAGATAGATAGTCCATGGAAATGGATTCATAGGGCTGGTTGGGAGTAGGTAGACGAGTGTATAGGCCTTGCTTCTTGATGGTTGCCTTAGCGATGGCACAAGAAGTGCAGGATCTGATGTATTTCCCAACATCCTGTCAGAGTTTTGGCCAATAAAAACACTTTTGCAGTACTGCCACAGTTTTCTCCACATCAAAGTGTCTCACGTTGTGACTATAGTGTGCCACCCAAATCATCTTGACATGCTCACTTGAAGGAACATAAAGGTTGCCCAGGTAGCATAATAATGTGTGTCCTAGAGGTGGAAGTCTAGTACTTGATTTCCATCCACTAGCATCTGGTATATGGTGGTGAAATCTGGATCATTTTTATATAGTTGCAGCCATCCAAAGGTCTCATGGCCACAAGAGTTGAGAACAATGGTTAGTGTTGCAACTGGCGGTCGATTGAAGAAATATGGACATGACTGGTCCTTCTCTGACTAAAAAGTTGTGAAGCTCTGTTAGAGTAGTCGGGGTTGTCCAATATCGAATGAATTGGAGCTTAGCTAGATCCACATGCATGCCTTGCTCATCAATGATGTAACACAGATATTGGACCTAGCTCATGCTAATGGTGCATTTTTCCAAGTTGGCACATAGTTTTTGTTGTTGCAGGGTTTGAAGGACTCGTTGAATGTGTTGCAAGCACTCTTCCCAAATCTTGTTGAAGATGAGGATGTCATCCAGATATACAACCATGAACAGGTTGGTGAAGGCCTGCAATATATCATCCATCATCCTCATAAAAGTTTCAAGAGAATTTTTCAACCAAAAGGCATGACCAATCACTCAAAAGACCCTCCTTGAATTTGAAGGAAATCTTCCATACATCTATGGGTTCTAGTGGAACCTGCTGATAACCAGACTTCAAATTGATCTTGTTGAAGTACTTGGCACCCTTGAGATGGTCAAGAAGGTCATCAATATATGGGCTTGGAGACCTATTCTTGACAGTGATTTTGTTTAGTGTCTGATAATGCAAATTATCTACGTCCCATAGTTCTTTTATATGAGTACAATTGAGCTCCCACAAGGTGAGGAACACAGTTAGATATGCTTGTTTTGCAACAAATCTTGGATATTCCATTTGATTTCTTCATTTTTCAGAATGTACCGGAGGTATATTGGTCCATTTAGTAAAGGAATTTCATGAGTCAGATCGATCGAATGCTTGACCTGACAGTGCAAAGATACTCCTATGGGTGAGGAGAAGATGCCTCTGTTTTCTTCCATGACCTTATCCACCTGCTTCTGATAAATGGAGGAACACTTCCCGAGGGCCATGGATGTGGCCACGATCTTCCCCTTACTTTGAGAGAGAATTAGAAAGAAAATAAATTTCCCAGTCTACGAGATGATGTTACTGTATTTCTTAGCAAATATCAAAGAGATGGTGGCAGGTGAGGCTATCTCTAGTCTTTTGTATAAATTATTTCCCAAAGTAATAATAATAGTGTGAGGCCTGGACTCATACATATCATGACACTTCCATAAGTATGGTTGGCCTAATAACACACCACAAACTTTAGGAGGAGAAACATCACATATTACCCCATCCGTGAAGGGATTGATGTTATAGGGAAGGAAACATTGTTAGCTGATGCAGAGATCACGTCCTTAGTGGAGCCACCCAATGGTGTATGGTTGAGGGTGTGGTGTGGTTAGTAGGCCCAACCGCTTAACGACCTTTGTTGAGATGAGGTTCTTTTGTCTCCTGTTATCGATAATGAACTATGTCGGAGACCCCTTCACCCACATTTGTGAATGGAAGAGATGCTCCACTTCCTCTGGATCCATGGGCTAAATATTCTAGACCTTAGTGGTGTCAATAGTGGTATTGGGCTCTGCATCGATAATATAATTTCGTTTTTCATTCCCCTTGTCAGGTTCTGACTTAGAGTCAGAACATGCATATGAATTTGAAGCCTTCATTCCGACCACCAATGGCCTCTTGGCATGACACTTACTTGTATTATGAGTGGGGTTCTTGTGGAACTCACACCATTTTCCTATGTCCTTCTTTGTTTGTGATATTATTTTATTGCGGCTTTGATGGGTTGTCTTAGGTCATCCGACCTTGGATTTGTCCTTTGTTTTGTGGTTTGGGGGTTCCTTTTCCTTGCTTCAGATTCACAAACCAAAGTATCGCTTCTTTAGTTTAAATTTATGCTCGATCTTGATAGTAATATTGATATGCAACACCAAGCGAGGAGATGTCTAGGAACTCCATCTAATCCTGGATGTATTTTTGTAGATAGTTGTAGAGTCCGAAGATTGTCCTACCATGACATCCCTTTTTTCCTAATACTTCTCTCTTTTCCTATATATCTACCACCTAAATAAAGCCATATCCACCAGTTTTTGATGAAGGTATGAATTAATATGTCTTCTTATTCATGTTTGACTTTATACCCTATTGTTTTGTTAAAGAATGCAATTAACTATCAAATCGACTTGTTTCCGTAGCTAATCTAGATTTCTATACCTGCCTCCATTGTTTGCTAAGTTTAGAAGCTCTAGGTCAGCAACGAAGGATGCTGATGGATAGAGAATGGTTTCCTCGTGGATTCCTTCCTATCCCCTTGAAATTGTTCATTAAGATAAGCGTAGGAGATCACGGTCAAACTCCAAATCAACTACAGGATTGTTGCCAAAACGAAATCTGAGTTCAATCGAAATCTTATCAATTTTCTTTCGGAATAGAAAATTGAAGATTTAGAGATATAGTTTAGCTAAGATAAAGATATTATGCTTAAATTACTCATATTGTTATGCTAGAGACCTGTTATAAAAAATTATGGCCGCACTGTGATTAGGGTGCATTCCAAATGATGTAATTTTGAAACAATGTGTGAATTTTGTTTGCTAGCAATAGAATTGGGTTTGTGTGTATGCGTTGCGTTGATTGAAGATTGTGAACTAATTTGTGGAGGGCCCCTACAAACAGTGATCGGTCTTAACCAATTGCAACTTGATTTCTTTTCATTCCTTGAATACTATATTTTGTGTGAAAATGCAACATAATGAATTCATTAATGAATTTTTATTTGCACAAGTACTTTCATCTACTTCAAACCTAGCTTAGCTTGTCATTTGATGATCTAGGTGACTCCAGAGACACATAGGACAAGGAGGACTCAGGAAAGCTCAAAAATCAAACTATTTGGATTATGCTTGAACTAGGACCAGAGTGTAGATCTCGTCGTCTTGATCGTGGTGGTGTGAACAGTTCATCAATCTGAGTTCGGATGAGGAAGTTAGAAGTAGTCAAAGTTGGGTTGAATTTTTGATGACTGAGCAGGCTTAAGGCAGCCACAATTTTGAATTTTTCTGGCCAAGCTGGGCCGGATTCTAGGAAAAATTGTGGGGTTGTTAAATTCACTCCTACGGCTAAATTTCGAATTTCCAAACAGTGTGCATTTGTTATTAATAAAACAAAAAAAAATATAAATTAAGGGGGGTGGGGGCCACCAACCCCACCACCCCCCAACCTACGTGACCTCATATATCACATTAAAAAATTTTGTAACAGGCAATGGGCGGGCCACCTCTAATGGACCTGGCCCACGCCCCACCAAAAGACAACATGAATACGGTACCGGTGGGGGTCGAACTCGCCCGGCCCACATGGCCGGCCCCCAAGTGGGCGGCCCCAAAACAAAACGTTAACCATTAATACATACCACCAACGGCTAGCGCAGGGAGTATGCGGGCAGGCCACCCAATGCGGACCTGACCCCTCACCGTTAACAAAAATATACATGTCGTGTTAAAATTGGAGGGGCGGGCGGGGTTTGACCACTTGACCCCTCCTCAACCAAATTTTATATTTAGCCAACAAACCAAATTGATTCCTTGTTTTATCTGCCGGTGAATTTTAATATAAACCCAGAATTTTACCAGTGCACGTAGTTCGAAGAAAATGGAGGAACCAAGAGCAGGCACAAAAACTGAGACAAATTTTTAATTAATTTTTAATGCAGGTGGAACCATGATTAGGCATTTTGTAAGAGGGCCAAATTTTCACTTTGTCAGATTTTGACAAATTTATATGGATTCAACACCTCTCATCACCACGAATGCATTGGAGCTGTCCATTTCTCCATTAGAGTTCTGCATTTTTTGGCCATTTTTAGTATGCAGGTGGAACCATGATCGCTGTAAAAACAGGGAGCAGAACCATGATCCTTGAAATTTTCCGGAGGAGGTAATTTTTCTCCATGTCGGAGTATAGTCAAGTTTATACTTGTTTTTCATGATTTTTTGCAGGGATTACAATGCAGAGGTTAGATTCGCCATTTGAGTTGCATATTTCCAGTCCACCCATGGAGCAGAATCTTTGAGGAATCCTAGGGGAATCTAAAAGATTCCTTGAGCCCCAGATTCTCAACTTCTCGGAATTCCAAGATTGGACAGTCGATTTTGCACTATTCGACATCACAAATATGATGGTGCATTCAAATTTCTCATTTTATCATTCTATTCTTCAGCCAATTTTCTAAGTGGAATGTAGGTGTCAGCATTCATGTGCGAGTAGCCAATCCCATGCAATTGATGTCGTGAGATTGATTGCATGAACAAATTCAACAGTCTGACATCCTCTTCTTCAGATGGCCCCTGGATGTGAGGTATATGCAGTGTGTTCATGTACTTGTTTTGCTATGCATTGTGCTACACAGATCCCTGTTTGATGTTTGATGTGGGATCTTCTTTCTTACTTATTTTCATGATTCCTACTTGAGGTGATGTGGAATCATCTATGTGATGTACTTGTTTTCATGATTCATCATGTTGTGCGTTGAGATCCCTTTGTTGTATGTTGATTGGATACTCATGTTGTCGCCATGCATGTTTGCATTGAGACCCTTTTATGCCATGTTGGCAGGATGATCATCATGCATGAGTTTATGTCATACTGATAGGAGTATTTTGATTGAGAGTTCCTGTAGTGTAACATCTCTTAGATCCACTCCTTCATGAGGGCATTTCTCCTTGTATGATATCGACTTCACCTCCATGTACATCACCACTATTGACAACACTTAATGCAGTGGCCTACACCATCTTGACACTGGGGCCCGGAGACGTAGTCCCTCCTGGATGAACTCCGTTATCAAACGATGTGTTTTTATGTTGCTGATGATTGACATGTTCCTATTCTTTACAGCATGTAGATTTATTCATTTATGTTCTTTTAAAAATGCAATTTAAAACATCACGAAAGTAAAAGGTCTTGGAAGGGTCCTTTGTCACACCCGGACCTAGATCAAGTGGTATCAGAGTGGTCTTTGGGTTGATGTGAATTGCAGTGTGAACAATGAAACGTGCAATGATAGAGGATGAAAGAGCGAAGTACGAGACCATGCTCAACATTTCCAAAAGAGTGGAAATCATGTATGAAACTCTACAGAAAGAGACAGAGGAAAAGGAGCGATTTCAGCTTCAGTTGCAAGCCACAAAAGAGGCCATGGAAGAACTGAAGCAAAACAAACATAATCTGCAAACAAAGAACACTGATTTGAAGATGCGTCTACATGAAGAGAAAGAGGAGAAACATGGTTTTCTACGACAGCTGTAAGCAAAGGACGAGGCCTTGGAAAAGCTGCAGCGTGACCCATGTGAGGTAAAAAGTAGTTCTCTATCTTCATTTATATTTCTTGATGATGATTTTGCTGTTTTTGAAAATCATACCACAGGAATTGGCTCTAAATTGTTGAAGAAAATGGGGTATGAAGGAAAAGGCTTTGACGTTAATGGCCAAGGCATTTTCAACCCCATAAAAGTAGAAGAATTACCCCGTCAGGTATGACTTGGGTATGTCAGAAAGGAATTTGGGGAATGTGCCACAACAGTTAGTGAACCACCAACAACGGATGATGAGAAACCCTCATCAATTCTTTCCAAATCGACAAAGGAGGTAAAAGATGTTGATTTCCTTTCAGTTTCGTCTTCACATAGTATGATTTCTGTTAGAAATTTGGAGATCCCAATTACAAGGACAAACATGAGGCTCCTTACAAGGACGAGGCACGAGGAGGAAGAAAAAATTGGTGGTAATAACCAAGGCATAACGCAACCATTCTAGGTTATGCAGAGAACTCAATTTGCAGGCTCGAGATACGCAAAAGGAGAATGCTCGAAGGTGTCAGATTCTTTCGAGACATCGTTGAAATCGTTGAGGAAAGAGAATTATGGGAACACATCCCCATCATCTGATGGTAGTTTCCATTACAGGGAAAGAGCTGAGGCAATCTCTCATCGCCATACTTACACCAGAGATAGCAAGGAAAGGTATAACCACTCTCGACATTCAAATGTTCATTTCGATTATGATCATGTTGTTAATGATGGACGTAAAACATGGCATCAAAAAACATGCACCTTTTGTGGATTACATAACCATACATTTTCTAAGTGTTGTAAAAGAATGGCAGCACACAAAAGGATGAGGCGTGAAAGACCCTCTCAACCGCATGAAAAGAAACAGGTTAAGCATATATGGGGGAAGAAAACCTACTGCATTCATTGCGATATAAGTGGCCATAAAAGAGCCACTTGTTGGAGGCTCCATCCAGAGCAGCGCCTTAAAGACAAAGCGTCAGTGCGTGAACCAGGTGAAGCAGTTGGTCGACAAGAAAAACCACCTCAAGGAGGTGACCCATTCACATTGATAAGTGAAAAATGGTTTCTAGACATGTTGTCATTTCATGGTCGTTCTTTTGTAAATCATTTTTTGCATTTTAAAATGTAAAAGTGATGATGTGTTTGCCATCACTTGTTCAGCAACAATGATGTCTGGTCTTATTTGGTGTCGCATGTTGCACTGTGAAAGTGATGTCGTGTTTCCATCACTTGTTAAAGAAAAACAATAGTGTTTGGTCTTATCTTTGTAAATCATGAGTTGCAATGATGATGTGTTTTCCATCACTTATTGAAGCAACAATGATGTGTTGGCCTTGTTGTCATAGTTGGGGTCTTGCATCCATATTGATGTAAACTTGACCACTGAGTATGTGTTATAAACTCATGGCAAGTGTGGGACGTGTGGTCATGAAAGTCAAACATGTAATTTGCAAAACAATGTACTATAGGTTGCAGAGGTTGCAGGTGTCGGCTCATCGCTTAAGGCTCCAAAGAACAAAGGTGAAGGAGATGGAAGCGAGACATTTTCAGGATGCTTGTGATGCAGACAAGGTACAAAGAAGTTGCAGATTATTTTTCATGCTTTTGGAGGACCAAAATCTCCTCAGTGGGGAGGATTGATCCAGGTGGCTCTAGAGACACACACAGGACAAGGAGGACTCAGGAAAGCTCAAAAATCAAAGTGTTTGGATTATGCTCAAACTAGGACCAGAGCGTAGATCTCATCGTACTGATCTAGTGGTGTGAACGGTTCGTCAATTCGAGTCTGGATGAGGAAGTTAGAAGAAGTGAAAGTTGGGTTGATTTTTTGATGACTGGCCACGCTTAAGGAGACCACAATTTGGACTTTTTTCGGCCACCGGATTCCAAACAACCTGGGCCGGATTTTGGGTGAAATTTTGGGGTCGTTAAATGTGCTCCTATGGCTAAATTTCAATTTCCAAAAAGTGTGCATTTGTTATTAACAAAAAAAAAGAAGTATAAATTAAGGGGGGTGGGGGCCACCAACCCCACCACCCCCCCAACCTATATGACCTCATATATCACATTAACAAATTTAGTAACAGATGATGGGCGAGCCACCTCCTGTGGACCTAGCCCATGTCCTTGTATGATATCGATGTCACCTCCATGTACATCACCAATATTGACAACACTTAATGCAGTGGCCTACACCATCTTGAAACTGGGGCCCAGAGACATAGTCCCTCTTGGATGAACTTTGTTATCAAACGACGTGTTTTTATGTTGCTAATGATTGACATGTTCCTCTTCTTTACAACATGCAGATGTATTCATTTATGTTCTTTTAAAAATGCAATTTAACACATCACGAAAGTAAAAGGTCTTGGAAGGGTCCTTTGTCACACCCGAACTTGGATCATTTGAATTGCTTTATACATGGTACTGCATGATTACTTCATTTGCTTATTATCTAGCATAGTTCAAGCATGTTTATTTCATAGTATAGATGTTGTTGAAATATTTTTTTGAATGAAAATTGAATAAGTAAAAGTGTGAGAATTTTCTCTTAAACAAGTGAGTTCAGACAATGTTTCTTCACAATTGATAGAATAGATTTCTTTTTGCACTTAGTGAACTAGAAGCTACAACATAAAAAATCAAGACCAAAAAATAAAAACAATCTAATACAGGTAGGATCACTCTCATATCATCCATAAACTAATTGATAGAGATTAACTTCCATGAAATTAGCTAATAACTCAGATTGTAACTCTAATATAATTAACAAATACCACCTCCATATTAAGTTTAGATCCTAACAAATACATAACGACATATCGAATAAATTCTAGCACATATTGTGCACCTGTACTTCAACAGTTTATGCACCCTGGTTGACACTTTATGTTTGACAATTCAAAGACATTGAATTGGTCAAACATTTTGGCACCGTTGCTGAGGAAGTACGAATAGAAGTTAAAAGAAAATAAAAAATATCGAAACATGATATGCGTAGGGATAGAGAATCTAGAGGTAGATTTGTAGGGAGAGGAAGAAGTTAAATTCCCACAAATCCACTCACTTCACCTAGACTTCGAGAATCCACACTACCTACTCATACCCGAATTCCTTTTAGAGGTCGACAAAGGATTCCTGAAATCTCAAGATCAGAAATCCAATCTAGAACTTCACGCACTTCTTCTACTAAAGCTGTAATTGAAGAAGATCCTACATCCTCAGCTACAGGAGTAATGTTTCTATCCTCCAGTGGTGAGAAAATTTTGGGAGAAAAATTAGAAGTTCCTAGTGAAGAAGAGGAATTGGAAAAATTATTTTGAGCAACCATTGATAGAGGAACTAGAAATATTAGAAGAACACTGCATTAGCTCCAAAAAATCTATCATGGTTGAAGAAGGGGAATGAGAAGTACACAATATCCATGGCGAAGAATATAGGATTGGAGGAAGAGGAAGAGGAAGAGGTAGAGGTAGAGGAGGGGGTAGAGGCAGAGGAAATCAAGATCCTTTGGGATTCCCTATTTTTGATGAAGATACAACCCTCACAATGAAAAATATATCACCCTAGATTCTTCCTAATTTCCACGGGAAAAGAAATGAAGATATGGAGACATTTCTCTTCGAATTTGAAGTATTATGCAGATCATATGACTATCTACATGATGCTCAAAAGTTAAAATTGTTCCCTGCCACATTAAAAGACTCAACATTAAAATGGTTCATGAGTCTAGGAGTGCATTCTATAACAACACGGGGACAAATGAAAGAGGCTTTCTTAGGAAAATATAGATATTATTATAAGCCTAGTAACCTTAAAGATGAAGTCTTCAAAATGACACAAAAAGAATATGAAAATCTTGAAGACATGGTAGAAAGGTTTGTTTATAATGTTAAAAGAGAAAAAATGGATAATTTGGATGAAGAAACCTTAAAAGCCCTCTTACTCAGAGCTATTAAAGATGAATGGATCGATCTCCTTAACCTAACTGGGAAATGAGATATTTCCCAACTACCATTTGCAGATATTTGTGATTTATGTGTACATGTCTAAAGGGGTAAATCATGAGTTGGAAGGAGTCTTAGAGACCCTCTCTTATCAAGAATTAACAAATTTGCAGTCGAGATAGTCAAGAGGGCAGAAATAGGAAATTTTCTTGACACCTTCAAAACATATATCTTAGGGAGCCTAAGTGAGCAGATAGACACCTTTAAAATACAAAACAAGGAAAATTCTGAAAATGCTACATTATCTATCTTCTGTCCCAAATGTCAGAAGAAACATGCTCAAAGAGAGTGTTCCTTAGACTAAAAATCCATAGAAGCCTGTGTCATATGTGCAGATAATCATGATATAAAGGAATTCCCATCCTTACCAGGTCTTAAGGCCATATTCGATGATGAAGGAATCTCAGAACCAGTAGACCCTCTCTACTTTATAGCCAAAATACCATGGCAAAACCCCCAACCAAAGCAATCACAAGGATTTAGATCACAACAATTTGCCCAGTCTTCACAAAATAGTTGGAATTCATCCTGGCAGCCTTGGGCTCTGCCATAGTCACCACCTTGGAATCAAGGATGGAGAAATCCTTATGGAGCCTATGCTTAATATCAATAGTACTCACGATATTACCTTCCACCAAAATTATTACCCCCATCTAATCAAATTCCTCAAGCCAATCAATTGCTACAAGTTCCAGTTCAGAATCAAAACCCACAACTTTCCCTACCATTTCCACAAAACTCAAATCAACTACCCGCTCAACCACTTCCGAATCCTAATAATAAAATACCACAACAACCAGTGTACTGTTGTGTGTGGAGCATGATTGTTCAGAGGTCTTTGTTTTAGCTGAATGTATACCCCAGGAAGTTTGTACACCCCTCCACGCGGGGGGGGACTTATCCCCCCCGCGAGGGTCTGGGGGGGGCGATCCCCCTCGACTGGGGGGTCTGGGGGCCAATGGTCCCTCGGCGGGGGCTCGAGGGCAGTGCCCCCAAAGCTAAAAACATATGTAAAATTGCCTTGTAAAAGTATAGTAATTTCTATTCAATCTGGGCCGTTCATTAGGCAGATGATCTGATGGTAGAACTTATGTTTAGTTTAGGGTTTTTTGCCCTAGAAGGCAGCCCCTCTCTTTGTATGAGGGCATTGTATTTGAGGCTGTGATATAGATGTGTATTCTCAGAGCGAGAAATAGAGAGGTGAGACTGTGAGAGAAAACAGAGGATATTATAGCGGATCTGCTGTAAGTTGTGTCTATTCATTTTTCTAGATAATAGAAAGGAAGGACTGGCTGTTCGGGGTGGACGTAGCCCAAACTGGGTGAACCACGTATATCTGTGTCTCTCTTGTTTTATGCATTTTCTATGTTTATATTTATGCAATATTTTATGTGTTCCAATGCTCCGTAATATATAATTTTCTAACAACTGGTATCAGAGCCGACGGTCTATTTGGCTGATAAACTCGCAGGAAAGAAGGGTTCCTTGGTCGAGTGGGAGCAATGGCGGAAGATGGTAAGTTTAGGGTCGAGAAATTTAACGGCCAAAACTTCTCACTGTGGAAGATGCAGATGGAAGATTATCTGTATCAGAAAGATCTATACCTACCATTGGGCGGAAAAACAAAGATGCCGATGGGTATGACAGATGAAGAATGGAACCTTCTCGATAGAAAGGCACTCGGAACAATACGGTTGTGCCTCCCAACGTCGGTCACCTTCAACATTCCGAAGGAAACAATGACAGAGGGTTTGATTAAGGTGTTGGAGAAACTATATGAAAAACCCTCGGCCTCAAACAAGGTATTTCTTATGAAACAGTTATTTAATATGAAGATGTCGGAAGGTGGATCTGTTGCAGACTATTTAAATGATTTTAATACTGTTACAAGTCAGTTATGCTCTGTAGGGGTAAACTTTGATGATGAAGTTAGAGCTCTGTTATTCTTGTGCTCATTACCAGAAAGTTGGAATGGTTTGGTAATGGCCATTAGTAACTCTGTGTCTGGATCTAGTACTTTAAAGTTTGATGATGCTGTCTGTGCTATCCTTAGCGAGGAAATGCAACGGAAAAGCTTCGGTGAGACATCGGGTAATGCTTTGAGTGCAGAGTCTAGGGGAAGAAAAATGGAAAGAGGAAAGAACTCAGGATATCGCAGTGAATCAAGGAAAAGCAGATCCAAGTCCAGATCGGGGATAGTGTGATGGAAATGCGGAAAGAAAGGACACCTGAAGAAAGACTGTAGATCTCAGAAGGGAAAAGAAAGAGATGCACAACAAGAAAACAATCATGAAGCAAATGTGATAGGTGAGGTGTTACAAGATACTTTGATTCTTTCTTTCGAAAATATTACTAATTCCTGGGTGGTAGATTCAGGGGCCTCATTCCATGCCACACCTGATAAGAAATACTTTCATGACTATGTTCAAGGAGATTTTGGACAAGTTCGTTTGGGTGATGATAAACCTTGTAAAATTGTTGGAATGGGTAAGGTTCTTGTAAAACAGCAGAATGGAAACCAATGGCTACTAAAGGAGGTAAGGCATGTTCCAGATCTAAGGAAAAATATGATTTCAACAGGGCAGTTAGGCGGTGAAGGTTGTGTGACAACTTTCACAGATAAAGCTTGGAAGGTCACCAAAGGAGCCCTGGTAATAGCAAAAGGTGAAAAGGTTGGTACATTGTATTTATGCAATGGTATTTCTAACTCTGTTGATGCTTTAACTTCCAAAGGAGCAGATGCAACATTATGGCATCATAGGCTCGGACACATGAGTGAAAAGGGAATGAAGATTCTTCACTCAAGGAATTTGTTGTTGGGTCTGAAGAATGTTGATTTGGACTTTTATGAGAATTTCATTTATGGAAAACAGAAGAGAGTCAGATTTCTCAGAGTTGGGAAAGAAAAGAAGAGCGAAAAAATAGAGCTTGTGCATACAGATGTATGGGGACCTGCTCAGGGATCATCTCTCAGTGGCTCTCGTTATTATGTTACTTTTATTGATGATGCAACTAGAAAAACTTGGATTTACTGTATTAAGAATAAATCTGATGTATTTGATACTTTCAAGAAATGGAAAGCTTTGCTTGAGATTGAGACAGGAAAGAAATTGAAGTGTCTTAGATCAGACAATGGAGGTGAATATTGCAGCAAAGAGTTTGATAGGTATTGTTCAGAGCATGGAATTCACAGAGAGAAGACAGTTCCAAGAACACCACAAGAAAATGGTGTGTCAGAAAGGATGAACAGAACAATCATGGAGCATGCAAGGTGCATGAGATTTCATGCAAGATTGCCTTGACAGTTTTGGGGAGATGCTATAGATACTTTTGTTTATCTAATAAACAGAGGGCCTTCAAGTTCCTTGGATGGTGGTGTTCCAGAGGAAGCATGGACAGGTAAAAAGTTAAACTACTCTTTTTTAAAGCCTTTTGGTTGTGAGGCCTTTGTCCATATTGAAAAAGAAAATAGAACAAAGCTTGAGGCAAAGTCAAAGAAATGCACCTTTATTGGATATGGTGTTAATGATTTTGGTTATCACTTATATGATTACAAAAATCACAAAATCATTAGGAGCAGAGATGTAATATTCGATGAAAAGGTCTTGTATAAGAATCAGTTGCAGGAAAAGAAACAAGAAAAGGAAAACAAGGAAAACACAGTCCTTGATGAGATCACAGAAAAAGTAAAGGTGTCTGAAAATAATATTAATCAACAACCACAACAACAACAACCACCACAACAACAACAGGCACCCCAAACACCTGAAAGTGGTGCTAGAAGATCTACCAGGATAAGTAGACCCCTTGAACGATACTCTCCTTCATTATATTATTTATTGTTGACTACTTCTGGTGAACCCGAATGTTATAAAGAAGCAATGCAGATTGAAATCAGGAAGAAGTGGGAGGTAGCCATGGAAGAAGAGATGGAATCCTTAATGCATAACCAGACTTGGGACTTAGTCAAGTTGCCTGCAGGAAAAACTACATTGAAGAATAAATGAGTTTACAGGCTGAAGGAAGAAGATGGAGGAAAACAGAGGTACAAATCTAGACTTGTGGTGAAGGCGTTTGCACAGAAGAAAGGTATTTATTTTGATGAAATATTTTCTCCTGTTGTTAAAATGACTTCAATATGAACTATTCTAAGTCTAGTAGCAGCTGAAGATTTGCATCTTCAGCAGTTAGATGTAAAGACAACCTTTCTCCATGGGGATTTGGAGGAAGAGATATATATGTAGCAGCCACAAGGATATGAAGTGAAAGGGAAGGAGAAACTAGTGTGCAGGTTGAAGAAGAGATTTTATGGCTTAAAACAGGCTCCAAGGCAGTGGTATCTAAAATTTGACAAGTTTATGTCTGAACAAGGTTATACTAGATGTCACTCTGATCATTGTGTTTATCTGAAAAGGCAAAATGATGGCAGCTATATTATATTGTTATTATATGTAGATGACATGCTTGTTGTAGGGTCTAACATGCAGGAAATAAATGTTCTCAAAAGAAAATTGGAAAATTCATTTGCAATGAAGGATTTGGGAGTTGAAAAACAAATCCTTGGTATGAGAATAACTAGAGATAGGAAAAATCGTAAATTAAAATTGTCTCAGAATGAGTACATACAAAAGGTGTTGAAAAGATTTAATATGCACAATGCAAAACCAGTTAGTACACCTTTTGCCAGAGATTTCAAACTTAGTAAGGAAATGTGCCCAAAGACCCAGGATGACATGGATTATATGTCTAAAGTTCCATATGCATCAGCAGTTGGAAGCTTAATGTATGCAATGGTCTGCATAAGGCTTGATATTGTACATGAAGTGGGAGTTGTAAGCAAGTACGTGAACAATCCAGGAAAGGAACATTGGATGGCAGTGAAATGGATTCTCAGATATTTGAAAGGTACCACAAATCAAGCATTATGCTTTGGTTGTTCAAACATTTCCCTACAGGGATATGTTGATGCAGATATGGTAGGTGACAGAGATAATAGGAGGAGCACTACGGGATATGTATTTACTGTTGGTGGAATAGCTGTCAGTCGGGTTTCAAAAATCCAAAGTGTTGTTGCACTTTCAACAACAGAAGCAGAGTATGTTGTTGCTACTAAGGCTAGTAAAGAAATGATTTGGTTACAAAGGTTTATGGGTGAACTGGGTAAGGAGCATGATATGGGCACGTTATACAGTGATAGCCAAAGTGCCATTCATCTTGCAAAGAACTCATCATTTCATTCCAGGACTAAACACATACAGCTCAAGTACCATTTCATACGATCAGTGTTGGAAGACGGAGAGTTGAAGCTGGAAAGGATACACACTAGCCAGAATCCTGCAGACATGCTAACAAAAGTTGTAACCAGGGAGAAACTGAGAACATGCTCAGTTTCAATTGGTCTTCAAGGATGTCGATGAAGATGAGAAACAACTAGGTCTAAAGAGGAGTCATTGTCTAGCAACTGAAGCATCAGTGGAGTTGCTACAATCATTCTCCAAGTGGGAGATTGTTGTGTGCGGAGCATGATTGTTCAGAGGTCTTTGTTTCAGCTGAATGTATACCCAAGGAAGTTTGTAAATCCCTCCATGCGGGGGGGACTTGTACCCCCTGTGGGGGTGGGGGGCAGATCCCCCTCGGCTAGGGGGTCCAGGGGCTAGCGGTTCCCTGGCGGGGGCTCGGGGGTAGCGCCCCCGAAGCTAAAAATAAATGTAAAATTGCCTTGTAAAAGTATAGTAATTTCTAGTCAATCTGGGCCGTTCATTAGGTGGATGATCTGACGGTAGAACTTATGTTTAGTTTAGGGCTTTTTGCCCTAGAAGGCAACCCCTCTCTTTGTATGAGGGCATTGTATTTGAGGCTGTGATATAGATGTGTTTTCTCAGAGCGAGAAACAAAGAGG
This sequence comes from Pinus tabuliformis, assembly GCA_031772625.1. Lineage (NCBI taxonomy): Eukaryota > Viridiplantae > Streptophyta > Pinopsida > Pinales > Pinaceae > Pinus > Pinus tabuliformis. Next base: position 433,997,321 of record CM062812.1, on the reverse strand, counting down.
TGAGATTGTGAGAGAAAACAGAGGATATTACAACAGATCTGCTGTAGGTTGTGTCTATTCATTTTGCTGGATAATAGAAAGGAAGGACTGGTTGTTTGGGGTGGACATAGCCCAAACTGGGTGAACCATGTATATCTGTGTCTCTCTTGTTTTAAGCGTTTTATGTGTTTATATTTTTGCAATATTTTATGTGTTCCATTGCTCCGTAATATATAATTTTCTAACGTGTACAACATGGAGGGTCAGAGTCCTCAAACTTATGTAATAAATCCACTAGACCTAAGCAATGCCCAATTAAGGTCTAGAAGATTATTACCAAGAAAACCTCCTGTTGTCATTCAAGAAACAAGATCCGATCTTCAAAAACAAAAAAATCAATCAAAAGAAGTGGAGACTTCTCTCCCTCAAAAAGGAAATAAACAAACAAAAGAAATTCCAATAGATACTCCTATTACAGAACAACCCTCGATATCAATTAAACCACCTTTCTCAGAAAGGTTGAAAATCAATGAAGGAGTAGAGAAATAAATTGTCTTGCCTGATTACAGTATGATGGATGAAGTGATAAATGTTTGTATTAAGATTCCTATATTACAAGCCATAAAAGAAATACTAATTTTTGCAAAAACAATTAAGGAATTAAGTACACAAAGATCAGGGAGAAGAAGAAAAGATATTAAAAGAATTCAGTTAGTCGGAAAAGTTGCAGACACTATGATGGGGAAGACAACAATTCAAAAATGTTTAGACCGAGGAAGCCACATTGTAAAAATTCACATCAATGGAACTGAAATACCAAACACATTAATTGATATAGGAGCAACCATAAACACAATGAGTAAACAAGTTATGGACACACATAGGCTTCCTATCCTTTAGTACACACCAACCTTGTTGCAATTAGCAGATAGGTATATTATTAAACCAGATGGTGTGTTCGAAGATGTTTGTGTATCCTTAAATTCTTGGGAATATCTTGTTGATTTCATGGTCTTAACACCCAAGAATAATTTAGGAGGACATCCATTAATTATAGGAAGGCCTTGGTTGGCTACAACTAATGCTTTCATCGGTTGTAGATCAGGTGATATGTTTATCTCATATGGAAATTCAACAAAGAAATTTACATTATATCCCCCTGCAAGAAAAACAATAGATACAGAGTATGAAGAATGGATATAAGATGAAGAAGATATACAACCTATTTTCACTACTGAACAAGTAAAGGAGGAAGACCGACTTTTAAATTTACTAGAACATAATGAATCTTCCTCACATTATGATCGTAATTGAAATTAGTATCTCTCATCTAAATAAGTATCATTTCTCTCCATGGAAAAATTTGGGAATTCCTCGATATAAATCTTTCCACGAAAAACCTTGAATGTCAATGAAAACTTGGAAGAAATGCAAAAGAATCAATTGATAGAAATTTTACAAAAACATTCTTCTACTTTTGCATGAGAATACATTGACATGAGGGGGATTGATCCTAAAACTTGCATACATCATATCTACAATGAACAAAATGCAAGACCAGTTAGACAAGCTCAGCGAGGAATGAACCCAAACCTAAAAGAAATTGTTAAGGAAGAATTGCGGAAACTATTAAATGTAAATTTCATCTATCCAATATCCGACAGTCAGTGGGTTTCACCCCTAGTAATCATTCCTAAAAAGAATGGAAAATGGAGAGTATGCATCGATTACAGGGAATTAAACAAAGCAACATTAAAAGACCACTTTCCATTACCTTTCATAAACCAGGTCTTAGAAACTTTAGTAGGAAAAAATTATTTTTCCTTCTTGGACGAGTTCAGGGGATATAACTAGATTCAGGTAGCCCCTGAAGATCAAGATAAAACCACATTCACTTGTCCATGGGGAACTTATGCTTACCGGGTACTTCCCTTTGGGTTATGTAATGCTCCAACAACATTCCAAAGAGCAGTCATTGGCATTTTCTCTGACCTTATTCATGATTGTGTGGAAGTGTACATGGATGATTTCACAGTCTATGGGGATTCTTTCAAAGAAGCACTGGAAAATTTAGAAAAGGTCTTAATAAGATGTAAAGAAACAAATCTCTCATTAAGCCATGAAAAATGCTTCATGATGTTTAACGAAGGAATTGTTTTAGGTCATCATATTTCAGGAGACATAATCAAAGTAGACTCATCTAAAGTTGAATTCATTTCTAAGTTATCAGTGCCAAGTTGTCAAAAGGATGTTAGAAGTTTTCTCGGTTTTATTGGATACTATAGAATATTTATAGAAAACTTCACAAAAAATGTATCCCCGCTCTTTAAACTACTCACCAAAGACTGTGAATTTAGTTGGGATTTCGAATGTCAAGCTGCCTTTGAAACTTTGAAAAAGAGAATTTCTGAAGAAACCATCTTAAAAGGACCTAATTGGAATTGCCTTTCCATATCTCAATAGATGCTTTAGATTTAGCCTTAGGAGTTATGTTAGGACAAAAATATCTTACTCCTTATGCAATCTATTATACCAGTAAAAATTTAACTCCTGTAGAGTTAAATTATGCTGTAACTGAAAAGGAGTTTTTAGTTGTGGTTCATGCCATTAATAAATTCAGACATTATATAACTGGCTATGAAACCTTTGTTCACATAGACCATTCTGCCATTAGATACTTAATGAATAAACCAGTCACCAATGGAAGAATAACTAGATGGCTCCTATTTTTACAAGAATTCAACATAACCATTCTAGATAGGCCGGGAAAATAGAACACAATTGCCGATTTTCTATCTAGAATGCAGAATGAAAACAATGATCAACTTGTAGAAGATAAATTTCCTGTTAAATATCTTTGTGCAGTATCTACTAAATCATCTTGGTATGCAGATATTGCTAAGTATTTGGCCACAGGAAAAATGCAATTTCATTTATCCCCTAGAGAAAAGAGAAGAATAATCCACAATAGCACATCTTATTCATGGATAAATGAAGAATTATACAAGATAGGAATAGATCTCATCATCAGAAGATGTGTTTGGGAGGACAAAATACCAAAGATACTTAAATCTTATCACGATAAGCCATGTGGAGGACATTTTTCTGACAAGAGAACTGCTTACAAAATCTTGCTTTTAGGATATTATTGGCCTTCCATTTTCAGGGACACCAAGGAATATGTTAAAAGATGCGACAATTGTTAGAGGATGGGAAAACCTACTCTTTCAAATGAAATGCCACTGCAACCATAGGTACTTATCAAACCATTTGAAAAATGGGCACTAGATTTTGTTGGACCAATAAGCCCACCTTTAAAGCAAAAGAAGTATATTCTGGTATATACTGATTATGTTACTAAATAGGTAGAAGCTAAATCACTTCATTTTGCTACTGAAAATGCTGTAGTTTCATTTCTTTTTGAGGATATTTGTACTCATTTTGGTGTCCCAAGAGAAATTGCAATAGATCAAGGAACATAGTTCACATCCAGATTACTGCAGAAGCTTGTGGACTAGTACAAGATAAAATAGCGGAAGTCAACTCCATACCATCTACAAGAAAATGGACAAGTTGAGTCCACAAATAAGGTGATTGAGGCTATCCTTACCGAGACCGTACATCTACATAGGAAATACTGGGTGGAAAAGTTTCCAGAAGCCTTATGGGCCTACGGAACTACATGGAGGAATACTATAGGGCATACTCCCTATGAACTTATTTATGGCAAGCAAGTCTTATTTTCGATAAAGTTCCACATCCAGGCCTATAAGACAACAATCCAGTTAGATCTTGAGTTGTCAGAAGCCTAGAAGCAAAGGATGACACAACTAAATGAGCTCGATGAAATCAAACAAGAGGCCTTTTAGAGAACTAGCCTAGTTCAACAATAGAGGTCAAGTGTTAGAAAAATTATATATGATAGAGAAATGAAATACATATAATATGTAGAAAAAACACAAACACATAAAACCAGAGAGACACAGATATATGTGGTTCACCCAGTTTGGGCTACGTCCACCTCGAATAGCCAATCCTTCCTTTCTATTATCCAACAAAAATGAAGAGACACAACGTACAACAGATTTGATGTAATATCCTCTGATTTCTCTCATAGTCTCACCTATCTATTTCTCGCTCTGAGAATACACATCTATTTCACAGCTCAATACAATACCCTCATACAAAGAGAGGGGTTTCCTTCTAGGGAAAAAAACCCTAAAATAAACATAAGTTCTACTATCAGATCATCCGCCTAATGAACGGCCCAGATTGACTATAAATTACTATACTTTTACAAGGCAATTTTACATTTGTTTTTAGCTTCGGAGGCACTACCCTTGAAACCCTTGCCGGGGGACCGCTAACCCCTGGACCATCTAGCCGGGGGGGATTAGCCCCTGCGGACGCCCGCGGGGGGGGGGGGGGGGGGGACAAGTCCCCACTGCACCCGCTCGCATGGAGGGGTGTACAATCTTCCTGGTGTATACATTCGGCTGAAACAAAGACCTCTAAATAATCATGCCCCACACCCAACATCAAGATGGAATGATAAGTACATTAAAGAAAGGAAATTTCATCCGAGAGATTAGGCATCAATCTTTGATTCAAAATTCAAAAAATTTCAAGGAAAATTCCAAACCCATTGGATTGGACCTTATGAAGTTGAAAATGTCCTTGACAATGGTGCAGTCAGAATCAAGACTATTGATGAAGAAAAAACTCCTCTATTAGTAAATGGAAATCGACTCAGTCTTTACCAAAATCCATTAACAAAGGAGGAATTTGTTAAAATGTTTCAAGATAATTTAGAACTAAAGATGGTCAAGAAGAATTCTTCTTCTTTTCCACCTTAGAAAATTTTACCCAGTTTACTCTTACATATATATATATATATATATATATATATATAAAGAAGGTATAAACATGAAAACCAATTTCTGTTGGCACTTTAAATTTTCCTTTCAAATAATAATAATAATAATAATAATAATAATAAAGCCCCTTTATTCTTCTACTGCAAAAGAAACAATGGCTACGGTTCATTGAAAATTTCAATGGTTTCCACAGAGAATTAACCAAGACATTTGCACGTTCATTTGATGGGACTGAGGTCGAAATATGAGACATTAAGCTCACGATAACAGAGTCCATGATTGTGGAGGCTACTAAGCTACCAAGGAGTGGGGAAAAATGGTTTAAGAACAAAGGAATTGATGGCGAGGATTGGAAGGTCTTCCTCAAAAATCCGAACATGGACACTAACGTCTACAAGAAAGGTATTCCCAACTCTGCTCTTAAGAATAAATGGAGAAACTAACTACTTGTCCTTAAAAAATTTGTCACTTGTGAGGGTAGGTTTGGGCAAATGTATTTTTATCATGTTAGGATGATGATGCTTTTCCTTGAAGATCACCAGATGAACCTTCCCTACTTCCTCTTAAATAGTCTCAAGAAAATGTCTACAAATGTTCAGAAGAAAATTTGGTGTTTTTTGAAAATTCAGTGTATAGAAAACACCATGTATCATCATGGACTAATAAAAATATTGGTCGAATTTCATCTCCAAATTATATGGGATAACTGTGAGAGTTTCCTAGTGAGGAACCACTTTGAAGAAAGATCCCCAGAAAAAGAAAGAAGTAGCAGGGCCCCTAGAGGAAGAAAGAGAACCACAGAAATCATAAAGGAGCAGGCACCTCAGACTCAGATAGAAGTATCAGAAGAAGAGTTGCCTATAGTAAAGATTTTTCAGAGGATGAAGAGGGGAAACCCTAGAGGAAAGAAAGCCAGTAGAAGTAAGGAAGAAATCTCACAAACTAAGCCCCCTCCTCAAGAAGAAAGATCAGAGACTAAAAGAATAAAAGTATAGGGAATACAAACCTTAGGATTGAGGAGGAGTACAAGGCTAAGCACAGTTCTGCGGACAATCTTAAAAACTACAGAGTACATTTACCTTGAGGGCAATGAGCCAATGGAGAATGAGCCAACAGAGAATGAACTAACAAAGGATGAGCCAATTGGAAACCTTGAAAGTTCTCCAAAAGGGTCACCAAGATCATCACCGAGAGTATCACCACAACCATACAGCTCACCTCTAAGAAGCCCAGTGCATAGTCTGGGTATTGACCCTGTTCAACAGGAAATATATGACTATATATAATCACTGGAAAGGAAAGAGACAACAACCAAATAAACAATTCATATTCCTGGAGAAGGGAACAACCAAGTAAATTAACAGTCAACCACATCTTAAACTAGGAGACCTTTGAATTAGAAAAGTTGAACCGGTATCTCAAGAATGAGAATCAAGCATTGAAGACACAAAGTGAGATCCAGATGGAAAAAAGTGACAATATCATCCTTCAGCTGAGCTTGTGGTATAAGAAAAACAAAAAGCTCAAGAAGGACAACAAAATTATGCAAAGAGAGATTATCAGCTTAAAATACAAAATTCCAATTGGAAACCTAGAATGCCAATAACTACCAAAAAGAAGAAAACAATGAAAATTGGAGGTGATAAGTAAAAGGCATTGGGTGACTAAGAAGGAAGAAGTGTATGAGGACATACAAAATCTCCAGTCTGGGGGAATGTAGAGTCTGAAGATTGTCCTACCATGACATCCCTTTTTGCCTAATACTTCTCTCTTTTCCTATATATCTACCACCTAAATAAAGCCATATCCACTAGGTTTTGATGAAGGTATGCAATAATATGTCTTCATATTCATGTTTGACTTTATACCCTATTGTTTTGTTAAGGAATGCAATTAGCTACCGAATCGTCCTATTTCCACAGCTAATCGAGATTTCTATAGCTGCCTCCATTGTTTGCTAGGTTCAAAAGCTCCAGGTCAGCAATGAAGGATGCAGATGGATAGAGAATGGTTTCCTCGTGGATTCCTTCCTATCCCCTTGAAACTATTCGTTAAGATAAGCATAGGAGATCATGGTCAAACTCCAAGTCAATTGCAGGATTGTCATCGAAACGAAATCCAAGTTCAAATGAAATCTTATCAATTTGCTTTCGGAATAGAAAATTGAAGATTTAGCAATACATTTTAGCTAAGATAAAGATATTAGGCTTAAATTACTCATATTGTTATGCTAGAGACCTGTTATAAAAACTTATGGCCGCACTGTGATTAGGGTGCGCATCGAATGATGTAATTTTGAAATAGTGTGTGAATTTTGTTTGCCAGCAATAGAATTGGGTTTGTGTGTATGCGTTGCGTTGATTGAATATTGTGAACTGATCTGTGGAGGGCCCCTATGAACAGTGACAGGTCTTAACCAATTGCAACTCGATTTCTTTTCATTCCTTGAATACTCTGTTTTGTGTGAAAATGCAGCATAATGAATTCGTTAATGAATTGTTATTTGCATAAGTACTTTCATATGCTTCATACCTAGCTTAGCCTATCATTTGAATTTCTTTATAACTGGTACTGCATGGTTACTTCATTTGCTTATTATCTAGCATAGTTCAAGCGTGTTTATTTCATAGTATAGATGTTGTTGAAATATTTTGTTTGAATGAAAATTGAATAAGTAAAAGTGTGAGAATTTTCTCCTAAACAATTGAGTTCAAACAATGTTTCTTCACAATTGATAGAATAGATTTTTTCACTTAGTGAATTAGAAGTTGTAACATAAAGAATCAAGACCAAAACACTCAAAACAATCTAATACAAGTAGGATCACTCTCATATCATCCATAAACTAATTAGATAGAGATTAACTTCCAAGAAATTAGATAATATCTCTAAGGATTGTAACTCTAAGATAATTAGAAAATACCACCTTCATATTAAGTTTAGATCCTAAAAAATACATAACGACATATCAAATAACTTCTAGCGCATATTTTGCACATGTACTTCAACAGTCTATGCACCCTAGTTGACAATTTATGATTGACAATTCAAAGACATTGAACTGGCCAAACAATAGTCATGGTACTTGAGTACCAGATTCCACTCACAATCCTTGTTACCTAGATTTGTGTGAAGGGTATGAAAAATATTTGTGAAATCCAACATGCCTTATGACTCCCTTCCCTACCATAGTATGGTCCATTTTATGTACTTATATTCATAGCTCTCGATAGGGTAATATTATTCCCTGACAGCATCTTGGAAATAATTCCAAGTTGGTGTGGCTAAAAATAGTGAGGGTTCATTCTCATCCCTCTACTCACAGTAGGTTTCCCACCATTACTTCACATGGGGATTGGCTTTGAGGAGTGAAAAGGTAATCTTTTCCTTATTGGAAAAATCATGAACCAAAAAATATCCTAGTAGTAGATTTAACCATTTATCTACAACATCTGCATCTATCGGGCCTTAAAATATAGGAATGTCAAAGTTAACTTGAACCTTAAAGGGAGTGGCACCTTTGAGGTGGCTATTGGATGAAGATGCATTAGTTGTTGGTATTTGTTGAAGGATCTGGGAAAAATTGTCCATAATCTCATTCCTTTGCCTCTCAAGGGATTCTTTGAGCAACAATTTTACAGTGTCTCCTACTCTTTCATATTTCTTTTCTTCCTCCATGGGAGGCCATCAATGTCGGTGGGGATGGTCTTGCAAGGGCTCAACCAGTTCAAGTCCCAACTCCTTATACCCTGACCTTGTTGGGCACATGCATAGAAAAACAAAGAAAGAGTAGACCACTCTGATACCATTGATCCATATTTATGAAGAAACGAAATGAAAAATATTTAAACAGAACACAAAGATACAACTAAAGAACAAAACTTCAATTAACTAATTACAATTACTCAAAATTATTTACATTAAAAATGGTACAAACTAGCTCAGATGATGTTAGCTTATCTCCAAGAAGATATGTGATTACTACATGCCTTATGAACTATGTTTCAATGAGGCTCAAAGGCATTTTTATTATTGAGAAGCAATGGAAAACCATAAACATCCATAAACCTAATGTTATGAAACCAGCTCAAGAAAAGATAGAAAAGATAGATCAATGCCTTAGAATTCAGCCTCTTCGAGGGGGCAACCTCCTTTACATTACATAAATGAACAATTCTTGGATGATACAAATGAAAATACCTCCTTTCTATATATAGGATTCTAAGGGGTCATAACATAATCAGAGCCGACATAACAATAATAGTGCAAGGGCACAATAATAACAATAGTGGGCTTCTATGGGGCACAATAGTAACAATATGGGCACTACATGGGTACATCAATATAATAAGTGGGTTATACTAATAACAATAAGGGGTTACACTAGTAGTATAGGGGCCTAACATGCCCCTCTCCTTCAAAAGGCGTTGTCCTCAACGCTTGAGTAGTTCTTGATGCTTCTGTATAAAATTCTTGTCCTCCCATTTGGAATATTCAGCGGTAAGTTATTCCACTTGATGAGATACTCTGAAATTGATCGATTTCGTAGCTGTCGGGTTCTTGTTTCTGTGACTTCTCCAGGTTCCAATATGATTTTTCCTTCCTCTTTAATTTCTAGCAATATTGTTTGAATTAGGATCTTTTGCAACTTTTGAATAAGTGGCCATACTTCTTCGTCCTTCTTCCATTCATCCCTTGCTTCATTTATCCAATCTGGTTGGATAATAGAAATAGCACAAAACAATGCTTCCACATCCTCATCCTTGAAGAGTCTTCCCATTCGGTTAGGTCGCCATTTTTTAAGTGCCTGTTGTTTCGTTGATTTTACACCGAAGTGGCGTTATCCTTTAAAAGTTGGAGAACTTGTTGTTGATGCTCGATGTGATCTTTCACTGCTTGAACCTTTTTCTTCTTGATATGTCCTTCTATCTCTAGAGTTTGAGGAGTGGTAATTTCTTCCAATCCTTTACAAGATATGGTCGGATTTATTTCTTGATGCTCGACGTGATCTTTCACTTCTTGAACATTTTTCTTCCTTATATGTCCTTCTATCTTGATAGTTTGAGGAGTGGCAATTTCGAACAATGAATTACAAGATATGGTTGGATTCATTTCTTCTTTCTTGATGTGATCTTTCACTTCTTGCACCTTTTTCTTCTTGATATGTCCTTCTATCTTGAGAGTTTGAGGAGTGGTAATTCTTGCCAATGCTTTACAAGATATGGTCTGATTCATTTCTTCTTTCTCTGGGGTGGGGTCCTGGCGTATATCCTCCTCTTTTGTTGTTTCTTGATCCTTTTCTTCCTCCTCTTCATATTCTATGTAAAATAATTTCTTCTCAGCACACTTATGACCTTTAATGCATTTGCTATCACAATTGTAACAAAGCCCTTTTTCTCTTTTTTCTTCCAATTGTTGTGGTGTAACCCTTGTAGGTTGTGGAAGGCTAGGAGAAACAACACTTCCATCTTTATAGTTGTGAGGGGTACACTTCCTGGTTTCCATAATTTTTCTTTCCACTATGTCACAAAGCCCTTTTACTCTTTCCAATTGTTGTGGTGTTTCTCTAAAGAAGGTGTTGCTCTTTGTATCCTCATAATGTGCTATCATTTCCTCCGTGAAAATTGACCACGTAACAAGTTGTTTACGAGAAAAAAGCCCTTTGTACCATAAAAATTGATTTGGTTCTAAATATGAAGATGCAATACATACCTTTTGTAACAGTTGTACACCATGTATATCAAAATATTGCTCCATCTGAAGTATCCAATTTACTAGATCCTTGCCATCAAACTTCCTCATCTTGCTTTTTCTTGATTTTAGGAGCTCTACCTTGAAACGACTGTAACTCTGTACTTTCGGATCTTTAAGTTATGAAATTGTGACCTATAGTAGCCCTCTGTGTCCTCTTTCCAATGCCACCATTCTGATCCAAATTGGATTCTCCAAGAAAGAGTTATGCACAATCTCCCAAGATGACCTGATTATAGACTAGTTCAGTAGAGCGGACTTGTACGACGTGCCACGAGTCACTGTTTAAACCTTTGGATCTGAAAAATGCATACAAGAAACTACAGTCCGTCCTTTTTCTGTACCTTCTTACGAAATTTCAATCTGATCCCCAGAGAGAAAGTTATGACGATTTTCCCCAGGTCACCTGTTTTGAATGTAATTCAGGAGTCTCCAAAAAGACCAACTTCCTCAGATCATATCTTCGTAAATATCGTGCGAAAATCTCTGAAATTTGGACCCAAAGTTCAGCGCGATTTCTTCTCAAATGGGTTTTTTTTTGCGACTTCTGAAACGTCACAGAAAATAAGTTATAGCGAAAATGCCACGATGACCTGTTTGGAGCAGCAAAACCCTAGAATCCAAAGCTCTGATACCAAATGTTATGGAACCAGCTCAAGAAAAGATAGAAAAGATAGATCAACGCCTTAGAATTCAGCCTCTTCGAGGGGGTAACCTCCTTTACATTACATAAATGAACAATTCTTGGATGATACAAATGAAAAGACCTCCTTTCTATATATAGGAGTCTAAGGGGTCATAACATAATCAGAACCGACATAACAATAATAGTGTAAGGGCACAATAATAACAATAGTGGGCTTCTATGGGGCACAATAGTAACAATATGGGCACTACATGGGTACATCAATATAATAAGTGGGTTATACTAATAACAATAAGGGGTTACACTAGTAGTATAGGGGCCTAACACCTAACCCTAGGCGATCAAGCACCAAAATTTTCTGGGCCCCATTGGGGTAAGCTGGACCATCAAATTCCTGGGGTCGTAACATTGGCATATGATCTTTGTTTGGCTATCATAATACCTTGTTTCTAAGATCTCCATGAGGAGGAAAAGAAAAAATATATGATACACATTTTGACACTTTTCTGGTCTCTCAAATTTCCCATAAAATGTCTTTTTGGACATCAAAACGGCTCCAGAAGTTGACGACCCGAAAAACTATCAAAAAGAGTAATTGTGCTAAGAATTAGGAAAATGAAAGGAAATAGTGTTGGGGGTCCCAGTGGAATAGGAAGGTGGCCACCAGTATCCATCGGGATCATACATTACCGTCACTTGGATTTCATTCTTCCACCTAAGGATCAATTTCCGCAAACCCATACATATGAGGATGCCTATTTTGTGCTTATCTTAAAAGCATGTTATGGTAAAATTACATATGATTAGTGGGGGGGATTTAGAGATATAATTTACCAAGATGGAGGCCATCAGGAAGTACGTGGTTCCTACCAATGTTTTTAAGGTTAATATTTTCTTTAGAGAAGAACAGTACCTAAGGAAATCCATAGCTCATTTTAGCAGTAGTTTCACCACTCCATTCCATAATAATGAGTGGAATTACTTTCTAGTGATGGAAGGGACAACAAAATAACTTTGAGGATTTGAAGAAGAAATTTAGTGAAGCATTATTTCTTGCATTAACAAACTTGAAGTATGCCTTTGAAATGAAGACATATCTGAATGGGTATGTTATGGGAGTGATCTTCATGTAGGGAGGAAGGTTTGTATGCTACCATTATGGATTGTTTCATGGGGTATTTATCAACTACCCTACCTATGACAAAGAGCTCTATGACTTGGTACAAGATTCTAAAAAGTGGAAACATTATCTAATGGAAAAGGATACATTCATCCACACAGATCACCAACCACTACAGTGCCTATAGGCCCAAAATAAGTCGCAATAGACCAAACATTACAAGTGGATGGGATTTATATTGCATTTTCATTTAGTGATAAAGTAAAATAAGGGAAACACAAGAAAATTGGCCAACATTCTTTTAAGGCGACCACATCAAAAACTATAACTTTGAGAATTTTGATACACATGGAACATTTGACCCATGATGCATATAAAGAGCCATATACAGAGGATGAGAAATTCTAGGTGATTCAATAATTATAGAGCTAGAGTCATACAAACAATGGAGATAACACATTTGACTATAAACTCCATAATGGGTTACTCTATAGGGTAGAAAATTTATGGGTTCCTAATGGTGAGTGAATATAACTAATCAAAGAGGCTCACACCTCCAAGGTTGCAAGGAATTTTGGTGTAGGGAAGCCAATGGCCAACTTACATAGTTATGTGTACTTTCCTAGAGCACAAGAATATGTATTTAGATTATAAGAGGATGCATACTTTGTTTTACTAGCAAGCCCAACAACATGAAACAGGGTCTATACCATGCCTTATGTATACCTAATTATCGTTGGAAAAGCATTTGCATGGAATTTGTGGGAGGTTTACCAGCAACCAAGAAGGGACATGACTACGTATTCATGGTAGTTGACAAGTTTAATAAGAAACGTGTTCTAATCCATTGCAAAAATACCATCAATGGGAAAGAAGTAGAAAACTTGATTTTTGGATAGGTATGGGTGCACTTTGAGATGCTAAGGAGAATTATTTCAGACAAAGACACTAGATTTCTTAGTGCATTTTTCACTACATTGTGGGAGAATATGGACATAAAGTTTAAGAAGTCTATAACATTAGATCTACAAACAGATTGGAGAACATCATTAGTCAATAGGACTTTGGTGCAATTTTTGAGGTGTTACAATCAAAATCATCCAAATACTTGGGATGAAAATGTGGTATTGTTGTAGCCGCTGCAACAACCCCTCAAAATTTCTACCCTTTCAAAATTTTAGGATTCCTTGAACTAAGCTTGAAGCTTTTGGCCACATCTCAATCTTGCCTCTGCATCCTAGCAGTGAGTCAAGTTCCCTTTGGTTCCCTTAAAAATATGAGTTTGTAGGAATTAAGGTTCATATACTGCCTAAACTGTGAGACACAAAATGGGCTCTCATTAAGTTGAAAATAGCAACAAGTGACCTACCTTTTCCCAAAGTTGCACTCTAACTAGGTGAAGTCGCAAGGTCACAAATAGACTTTGACACATACATTGTGTTGCCACAACCCCTGTGACTTGGTGACCTCTTGAGGCCCCACAAATGCGTCCTTTTCTATTCATATCAAACGCCCCTTTGGTTCATTTTTCCATTTCACTAGAGCACTCTAGCTGCAAAGTGACAAGGAAACTGGGAAAGGTGTGCAACTCCCTCCAAGTAGGTGCCCCTTCCTCTCCCCTATAATCATTTTCTTATGCCATTTTCACGTCTATGAATGCTGACCCACCACCTTCCCTGATGGTGAGGTTTTTTATCCATCCTTCAGCAATTTTTGAAAACACATTTTTCCCTTGAAACCCTCAAGTATAGCATTCTCCCATTTAGTTTTCCTTTTCCTAGGAAACTAGACCAATCTCTATCCCATTCATCTTTCATCTCTCAGTCGCTTAGGTTTTTTTTAGGATCCAATAAGGCCCAAATCCTCATTTAAAGCTTTGTTTCCTCCACTAAGCTACCCTGAAGAATATGCTGTATGAAAAAAATGTGTGATAAGTTGAAATCCGCAACCTTGTGACATGTCTGTCCTCGCGACCCAACGACCTCTTCTGTCCTATGACCCCGTGACCTGCATGACCCGATGACCTTGCAACCTATCCATATCTTCGACCAAGCTAGCCCAAGTCTCCAAGTAGTTGATTTGGCATTCCTATTTTTTCTAACCTCTTGTTTTCTATGACCCAACAACCTCCATCTAATATGAACTCTGGTCCGAGTCCTTTCCCCATATTCTGAAGCTCTGCTTGTGATTTTCTTTTCTATTTTTGTAACTCATGCCTTCTCTCTCCTCGTGGGATTTTTTGTTTGACATGCCAGGTGATGACAAAATTATTTTCATTTCGATTTCTTCTTTCTCTTGAGAAATGGCACCTCCATTGGTTAAGTCTTCTCTAAGAGCGTTGAGGGTAGTGCTTAGGAAAGCTACCAAGGATCATCACCTCCTATCTACTGGGACATTGCATGCAATATCAACGTGGCCACCAAACTCTCTTGGTTCGACCTATATTCCAATTTTTCTAAGAAGTACATCCCTCAAGATAAGGAAGACTTCAAAGTATACCTCAACATCAAGAGGTCCTGGCTCCACAAAGTGGCCATGCATCTACCTGTTTTCTTTTGTGAAGAGACCATCGAGTGGATATTGCAGAATACTGACGTAGATCAGTGGGTGATAAGGAGCCACATAGGTGAGGTCTTTGAATTTATTTCTTCCATAGATATCACCACGTATTATAGGTTTTTGGAGAGAGAAGAGACCTTTAATACCAAGTGGTTGTCAGATATTCTAGTAGCAACTAAGGACATTATAAGTTTGTGGTGGTGCTGACAGTGCTAGAAATCTGTCAACCAATGGGTCTCCTAGATGTGAATTCCCAATTATACCTAACACCATTTGGGATAGGAGCCCCATTTAGAATATTTCATGGTTGTCGGTTTTCTTAAAGATATGCCATCTAATTGTTAGCAAGAGAGAGGAGTGAAAATGTGCCTTCAAAAAGTAAGGGAGGTTTTCTTGCTGAGTGTTCGGTCGTATGTGTGTCAAATTTATTTTACTATGGAAGGGGAGGAGAAGTGAGCCTCTAAGATAGGGGTAATAGTAACACCCTAATATAGACACACATAAACAAGAAGAATCCATTCAACATCAAGCGAAACAGTCCACAAAGATGCGACTGTCATTACAACCAATACAACAAGGAATATTTGTCTAATATCCAACGAAATAGTCCACGAGGATGTGATAGTGATAATAACCATTACATCACATTCTAAATATGATAAGTATTAAAATAACCAAAATAATTCAACTACTTTATCAAAAATGAAAGAAAACATGAATTACAAACATTCACAGAATAATCTTACAAATATCCATAATCCATGCATGAAGAATGTGTTGGTGGTAAGGATTCTAATATTAAGCAAAAGTTTGAACACACTTGTATACAATGAACACCACTAGCTCCAGTAATGGAGCATTGGAGCCACTTATTGGCTCCTCACGCAAGGCATTAGAGAGACAAAATAATGAAAATTCATTTACTCATACAATGAGGGTGTATATATAACCAATGAGGTGATGCTTCACTTTTCTTATGACTTTTTGACTACCCTCATCACTGTTTGACTTCCTATGACTTTTTAACTTTTACATGAATTTTCATATTTTGAATGTGTCCTTTCTACTTCCACTTTACAATACATTTTGAAAATATAATTACATAATCCACAAAAATGATGTGGCATATGATGAATCGTGACCAGACATGACATGACACTGATAACATGGACTGCATTATGATGTGGCAGTGCTCTTGTTGCTTCTTTCTTTTTGTCTTCAGTAAGAGATGTATCTAATGTTTCGTCTTCATGAGAGATATTCTTTGTTCTTCATAACTACCCTCCAAAGGGTTATGAATTAGATGGATTGTTCATGCAGTCTCGATCTTTAGTATTATGTTATAATCAAGTGTTCCTTCATCTCCTTGTTTGATGATCATCTTATCTCTTTAGCTCCTTAGGTGTCTTCTAGCATATCATCCTTCTCCATACCCTTCTTCATCATCTTTCAAAAGCATGATAAAGTTCTGTTGTAGCGGCTGCAACACCCTCCAAAATTTTTTCCTGTAGTCAAATTTCAGAGCCTACTATGGATCCTACAATCGATCATTACTTATTCACTTATTTGGTAAGCTGATGATCTCAAGGTTCCCTCTTCAATATTAAGAGTCGTTCACGCTTGGATCTTATATAGTATGTGTCATCTTTGGGCATGAGGATTATCACTTGCCATGCAGAGGGAAGTTTGTTTTTCTTCAAGGGGAAATCTTTGTGAGAATGGGTTTTCGTCACCACATAGACATGTTTCACACTCATTTCACACACTCTTACACAAGTGTCATCTTTATCCTCCCAAAGTATCTCATCAGAGCCACACTTGTCGTAAGTTGCCACAAAGGTTGTTACATTAAGTGAAGTATGTGTTATATGTTCTGGATGGTAAATGTTGTATCGCTAACTATTCAAGTGTGTGAACACAGTCAAGTTCTATCACTGTTCACATCAATTCCATTGGTTCCACACTTAGCCAAATTCTAGAGTTTCCCTAGCAACCTAGCCTCATCTAGCTTTCCTAAACTACACACTTTGCATATGCAACCCTCAAGATTTTCCCTTGTCTGTTGGAATTGTACAATGCGTAGAAATCCCAACCTCCCTTGGAATCCAAAAATGTGCAATTGTTTCCTCTAGCGTCTTTCCCTTAGCCAGAACCCACTGTCTCTAGAAATTGCGTAGTTTTTTCCCTCATGCATCTCAGCTACCTAGTTTTCTTTGCATCCTAAAACTATACAGATGTGTCCCACAACTACCTAGTCTACCTTGGACCCTAAAGTTGTGTAGATGTGTCCTCCCAGGGCCTCATCTTGCTGCAGTGCTTTGCATCCTAAAAATGCACAATTTATCTCTCAACTGCTCAGTCTGCCTTACATCCCGAAACTGCATAGATGTGTCCTTCCATGGCCTCATCTTGTAGCAGTCACTACCCACTGAAACTTCACAATTGTGTCTCTTAGGGTCCGCAAAGAAGGATGAAATGCTAGATGAATCTCAAGGAGCTGAGGAGAAAGATAAGCAGACCAAGGAACCCGAGGTATGATAGAAGATCAGGACCACATGAAGACTCCATCTTATGCATAACCCTTTGGAGGGTAGGTATGGAAAAAAAAGCACATATTTTTAAATACACCTCTTAGTGTAGCTTGAAGGACTTCTTATCATTTTCATATCATTCTGTCTTCAATGACATGCATGGTTGCAAGCACTGCAAGTCATTCCATGTTTTTCCTCTACTGTCGGATCAAGTGTTGTCTTTTGGCATGTTTGGTTGTTATGTCATATTTGTGAACCATTCTGGTGACCTTGAAGGTTTGTCTTTGTGTATGAAAGTTGTCCTAGCAATATAAACACCTATTTCACTCATACACAAAGTTGTAAGTACTATGGCACAATTATCGTCACGGTCATCCAAAGGTCTATCCAAAGTGTCACACTTGTAGCTTTTAACTCTAGACAATATCACGGAGGGAAATTATTTGTCTTGTTGTCCTGATGGTCTATGTTGTCATGTTGTCGAAGTATGATAAGTGCACTGTGATAAAAATGTCGAGTCCTCACAAGTTCACTTCCCTCCCACCTTAGCCATTTTCTTGAAAATCATTCTGATTGAACAACTCCACTTCACTGGACCTCGACTAAGTTTAATTGCACAGTCTCAGCCGTCAGTGATGCTACTCTTCTTTCTAGAACTATGCAGTGTTTAAGGTTGTCCTCCAGGTCAGTTACACTGTGCAATCTCAGAGCTAAGTAGTCTACCTTCCTTCCCAGAATTGCACAAAAACTACCTCAAATCTCGAGGTGTACTGTGCACTTCGCAAGATCAACCATCAATCCTCCTCCCTACCTTCTAGAACCCCACAATGTGTAGAATCCTGAGCCTATATTTCCTCCAAGAACTGCATAGAGATGTCCTCCTAGTGACCTCCGTCAGCCGAGACTCGCTGCTCCCAGAAATTACATAGAACTATCCCCTCTAGTCCCTTTGCTGCCTTGTCTTGTCTTCCCTTAGAAAGTTGTAGAGAGGTGCCCCAGGGTCCCACCTTGCAGCTGCCACTAGTGACCTTAACTACGAATCCTGCCTCCTAGTGGTCACTACGCAGTTTTCCATGACAGTGAAGACTGTTACCCGGATATCATCAGTCAAGTCTGAGTTCCACTCTATGCAGTTTCAATGACCAGTCTCCCTCCCTGTCTCCTGGAACTACGTAGTGTGCAGTTATTGGGCCCTCTTCCCCAACCTGTCATCTGTCCTAGGCCCGATCCATGGAAAACAATGCATCATCTTCGACTAGGATATTTTTGATTTAATGTCATCTTGTCATGAGTGAATTATAAGAACATGTACACTGATAGATCATGGCGAGATGATGAACAAGATGAAGAAGGAGAGAACGTAGTAGAAGACTTACTTGTAGTTGGATGGACAAAATAATCTCAAGCGAAAGGAACACATGCATGTAACCATATTACAAGACCAAGACCAATAAAGACCCCCCAACATCAAGCAATGCGGAGGTGAAGACAAAGCACATACAAGAACATATCCATCACTTAACAACAACATCAGCTTGACATTTCCACCAAAACCATCTAGTCCATGTATTTAGTGTCATGTCAAGTTCTATCATGAGTTTTCAGGACCAGATCACTACCATGGGCCATATATGTTGTAACCAAATGTAAAGTGAAAGTCCAACGGACACACAATGAAGATGAAGAGTCATGTTAGTTGAAAAGTCATAGGAAGTTGAACGGTCATGAGGGTAGTCCAAGAGTCACGAGGGTCAAGCATCACCCTTGGCTATATATACCCCTTCATTGTGTGAGCAAGGGACTTTCCACCTTGGCTTCTCCCACGAATCATAGAGATTTTTCAGCTAGTTCTTTGATGAGAAAGGAGTGGCTCCAATGTCCCACTATTGGGGCTAGTGATGTATGATGCACATATGTGTCTTGGAATTTTTGCTTAATACAAAAGCCTGTTCAGGCAAGCAAGTTTTCATGCATATTTTTTATATGTTTGTAAGAATATTATTTCAACATTTTTAATTCACTGTTGTCTCATCATTTTGAACTACTCTGCAATATACTAGATAGAACTTCCTTGCTTACTAGTTATAACGACCATCACATCCCTTGTGGAATACTCCATTGGATGGTGGACAGGTCTCCCCTTTTACTTTGGTTTTAATGACTGCCGCATCCGTTGTGGACTATTCCGCTGGATGATGGACATACCATTCCTAGTTTGTGTGTGTCTCTTCTTGGGTGATATTATTACCTCTTACTTAGAGGCTCACTTTTCGCCCCCCTTTGCAGTAAGAGAACATTGACACGGTTACATTACACACTCATCAAGAACACTTACCTTCTTTTTTGAAGATACCAACATAACACTATCATGTGCTAACAGCTAGATCCAAGGAAAATCTTTGAGTATTTGGCAACCGGGCCTTTATACCGGATGGGACTCCTACACCAAATGGTGTGAGGTCTAGTTGGGACTTCATATTGAAGAGATCCCCTTGGTTGATGGATTTCCACACTGTCAACAAAATGGCACTAGAAGGAGTGTCAGATGACATGTTGCACTCGTAGAGTCTAGTTTGAATCTCTTATTTTAAAATGGCTCTTCCCGAAATCATAATCCCATGATCTTTTTCTAAAGAACTTAATTGTACCATCCATGTGGAAGTGATTCATGACCCATCTGAGCTTAAGTTTGATGGTGAGGGTGAATCAACTTTTCATGAACATTTTCTTCAAGTTATGAATCTTTTCCATCATCTCCAAATAATGTCTGAAGATGTCTGGGCTATATTACTCATTGTCACATTCAAAGGTCGTGTTAAACACTGGTGTCATACATTACCCATTTCTTCTACTAGTTTATTCAGTGAGATTGAGGAGATCATGGTGAAAACTTTCAATAAGTATAACCACCGAGATGTCTATGAAAAAAGTTGTCCTTTATGAATGGAGCTTGACAAATTAGTTGAGGACTTTGTTGATCAGTTCCTTCACATCTATTGTGAAATTCTTGAAAAAAATTTGAACTCGGATTTCTTAAGACAAGAGATTAGACACTTGGTTCATGTCTCCCAATACAGTGAACCTCATGATTTCCTTTCCTCCCCAACTCTTGTGGATCACGAGGAACCTCAAATTTCATTGTAGGGGCCCACTATCCCATTTGTTTCTTGTCCTCCTTTTCTAGTCTCGATGTGGGTGCCTCCTTGCGGTGATCATGAAGCTGAGAAATCTGTGCATCAAGTCCCAAACCCATCTTCTCATCTGTCTCCCGCTTTAATGGAGGAAATTCTAAAATGGCTCAGGAAGCCTACAGTAAAGACTCACTCCTCCATTCTGCAAGAGGATGTCACTGTTCATAACTCAAGTCTCGAATCATATATGCATCTCCACCAGTATCTATCATCTACAAGCCATGATTGCTTGTACCATGACTCGCTTGATCAATCTTCTTCACCAAGCAATTTTTCACATTCTCTTGATTATCAAGCTGCTAGCTCAAATTGCGATCAGGTGCATGGTAGTCACATTACATAGGCATAACGAATAAAGGTGAGGACACTATCAATCTCCCCTCTCTGTTTCAAAATTGTCCACATCAAAACAATGATCTTCCATTCTTGAACAATTCTCAATCTGTTAATCTTGGTGGAACATCCTGTACAATGAATTATTTCAATCAATCCCTAGCCTTAGGTGGTAGTCATCCCAATGACGATAAATCCATGTCCATATGCCGTGAATAACACCCAAGCACATCATGTGATCTTCCGATTTCTCATGAAGATTCTAATTCAGAGCTAGAATTAGCTTTGGTCAAAGAAGACGTCCATAACGAAACTTCCTCTCCACCTCACTTTCCCTTGCATCCTACCATTCGCATTGCATCTACATGTGGTGGAGACACTCCATGTTCTCTAGCTTCTTCATTCGATGAGTTATCTCCTCGATTGACACAAGGCGGTGAGGTTGTCCATGATAAAATTGAAAGCAATATAATAACACAGGACTCTTCCCGCCCCTCATCATCTCTCCTTTTGCATGAAGACAACTCGTCAAATTATCTTTCTCATGCGAACTCACCAATTCATTTATCTTTGGATGTACCATTAGAAGAGTCTCTTTAATTGAGCAATTTGATTGTTGTTGAAGTTGAAAAATATGGTGAAATCTGTGAAAATGATGTTTGCCATCCGAAGGGTAGTTTTGAAATTAGTAGCAGCAACCACCCTCAAGCCATGTGTGACCTGGTTCAAGCTTCAAAATGTGATTCTACAATTATGGAAAGTTCCGGGACCTGCCAGGGATTTGAGGCACTTCAACGTCCATTGATGGTTATGTCAGGACTTCGCAACTTTGGTAAGCCCCCTGAACCAAATCAGATCTTTCTCATGCACAATCCATCTATCTGTATGGTTGCACTCAATGTGAATTCACGTGTAAAAATTGTTTGGTATTCCAAATGTGATCTTTCAAATTCTCAAAATTTCAGTTATGATCAAATTCACGAATTTTTTACAGTGCATCTGTCTTCATGCACACCTTACATCAAACACGGGTTGGGAATGTTCATCTCTCATGAAGTCATGGAATTGTGAAGTTGACCATCTCAAAGACTATCTTTTCCTGTAATCGTACTTATCAAATTTCACTCTTCATGTCAGCTCCTCAGTCTTCTTGCGAATCTTATACTATAAATTTGTCTACTCATCACACCAAAAATCTCCTTGGGTGATGATGAATGCACAAGATTTCATACGAATCAAGTTATTCTCCACATACCATGCTTCAACTGGTTTCATGCATTCACAACACTAACATCCTTTTCATATTATTGTGATGATTATGATGCATGTGAAATTGGTCACTAGTTTCCAAAAGGTGGTCCATCATATCTAGCTCACAACGAAATTGGTTCGATTGTTTAGAGTGTTCACAAGATTGTTCAAATGGGTTTTTGTTTGTTCATTACAAACTAGGAATCTAACGTCTCAACTAGCTCATCTGATCATTTCTTTATCTTGGGTGATTATCATTCAACTTATCATTTTCCCATCTTCACATTCAGTGACAATTACTTCACGCTACCTGATATTCATTTCTTAACATCACTCTCTTCAAATTTTTGTCAAGAAGATGAGCACTTCAGCCTTCACTGATGGTTATGGAAGATCCTCAATGTCTTAGCATGACTGGTGAGGATGATTAGATTTATTTTTCTTTACAAGATTCCCATCGTGATCCTTCTTGAATCGAAAATTCATCTTTTCATAGATTGTGATGCTTTCAAGACAACCATCATGAATTTTATGATCCAACTGATGAAAGGTTGAAACAATCTTACTTAGAAAGCTCTGTTGTAGGCATCAAGGTTCAATTCTTCCTCGCGCTTGCTAAGTAGCTCTTTGCAAATGAGGACACACTCGCAAGAGGCTTCCGAGTTTTGTTGAAAAGTGGTATCCATCAAAGAGGTAAGAATGTGGATAGGGTAAAAGTAGTGGTTGTGACACATATTTTTTCCCACAGGCAAGACCTTCCTTCCTGTGTGCAAGTTTTTCAAGTTTTTGTGTTTTCTAGTCGCACATTACTTTTTATCTATTTTAATCATTCATATCTTTTTGGATGCAGGTCAGTAACGAATATGGTGGATTCACTGGAAATTTCATTACATGTAACCCTAGCCATCTAGCTGTTAAGATATGAGTAGGATTAGTTGCATCTTAGTTTTCATTTTCTTGCACTCATATTTCCTTCGTTCCTAGTAGTTTGTCTTGGTTTTCTTATTCAGGTTTTACATCATGTTCGCTTTAGTCATTTTTTTCTCTTGTCTTTCGATTTTTGTTTCCTTGTTCTGTGTCTTCTTTCTTTTTTCTTTGTTTCTTTCCTTGTTCATTTTTCCTTGTGTTTTCACTACATGAATAATTGTTGTGCCTGGATGTTATATAGGAAAATTACCTCCTCATCAGCTTAGAGGAGAAAGACACGATGACTGAAGGACTGACCAAGTTCATAGGCCCAGTTGTCAAGCTACTGCTACCTAAACACTAGCAACCTGCTTATAAATCTTCCTAGCAAGGCTAAGGGTGTGTTAGTGCCCAAAGTAACTCTGCTTGTTACCTCAAAAAGAGTGTTAGTGAACCCTAATGAGTTTCTATGTGTTAAGGGAACGAGTTGAATTAGAAAATATCCCTAGATTCTCTCCTATGTCAGCTCATAAAAGCAGGGAAACATCAAAACTCAACCTGTTTGGGAGAATTACTAATTCCTAATGGAGTATGCAAATGGGAAAGAGCACAAAGGCATGGAAAAATCACCGCTTTTGCCTAATGGAACTCATGAGGGACTTGGAAACCCTAACCTCACATGATATATATGCAAGGCTAGGGCCATTGTGAAAGAGGTCGAACCATTTGAAAGGATTGCTTATTTGATTGTCAAGTAGCATCTCAGACTAAGGCATTAGAAGAGGTTAAGGGAGAGAGAGAGAGGAGATGGAGGGGTAAGGGAAGGTTGATGCAACTGATGGTTGTAATCACTCTTTCTACATCAATGTAGAACTACAGTTTTGTTGTCCACTCCGAGATGTTGATAGTATGACTTGTTTGTATGATTATTCAATATCATTAGCATGAGTGGCTTAGATATATGCAACTATATATCTTTATATTTTCATGCATTGTTTTTCAAGGTTTTATGCTGTGATATTACACTTGTCTTTGCTATGTGTAGGTTTTGATCTAGAGCCAACTCAGGGGTCTTCCGCCTAGATGCATTGCGCTCTCCAGCGACACCACACTAAGACTCAAGGTAATAATTCCTTCTTGCTTTGATATTCATTTGTTAAACATAGATATGCATGTATCTTTGTGACATCTGCAACTAATTTGACTATATGCTAAGGATCCTAGGAAGATCCTTGAGGGTTTCTACATCACCAAAAACCCATGCATTAATCCCTATAGCATAACTGGTGACTCCGCTGGGGACTACACTTAGTTCTTGGTTTTTCCCAGAAAGTTCCTAGATCTGTCTTTCTTCCAGGCCTTCCTGTTCTTATTCATTCCCTTTCCGACCACTCAGGACCATACAACACCCTTTTCTCAGTGCTCGACCCTAGATCTAATCCCCATACCCCATTTTTGAGTATTTTCCTCACCAATGTTGGTTACTAGTGTAAACAGTGCTTTATAAAGCACCGTGTCCTCACAAACAGAGCATTAGTGCTGAAACTAACTCTCTATAGCCTCTAGTACAAAGCGTTAGTTAGCAAATTCTTGATAAACAACTTACCCTATGACCTCATGGGTTGGGAAATCTGCTTGTAGACTGATCAGGGATCTGCAACTACACTTGTTTGACTGATCTATGTCTTCAACAATTTTCTTTTTAAGAAAATAGCTTTACTTCTTAAAGTTTTTGTTTTCATTAAAGAAAAAATACAAATTTTTTTACTGTTTTCTGCTTCGCTGGTTAGATCTGCATTATTTGGTTTCAATAGTTGTTAGTGAGCATTGAAATTCTATCGATTATGCTAGTGTTTTACTGAATAGGATGCATGGTATAAATATTGATGTATGAATGACTCTCCCTTTGAAGAAGCAGCTTATTCATCGAAAGTGAAAATTTACAAGCATTTTTTTTGCATGATTTGAGTCAGAGTCCCATATAATTTCATACATCAACACCCCTACCGAGGACTCTAACGAAGTAAATTTAAAAAATACCTAATAAAATCAATCAGAAAACTTTTTAGAGTAAACACAAATTAGTTTAGGCTAAGATCTTGGGATAGGAAGTGTGAGTTAACTTCCCAAGCTCATACACCAAAAATAATGTCATTAAAGAGAGAAATCCTTCTGCACTCATACTATCTGGGACCATTCAGGTAAAAGTGGAGATAAACAACATCAGACTGTAACTGAAGGTAGCCTACCTTTGCTTACATCTCCTTTGGGTATTCTTTGTATCGGGGATCCCTTCGGGGATATCGAAACTGAGTCGAGGACTCAGGTATCCTGCCCACACAACATATTGTCTGCGACTATGTCCCCCCTGGTAGTGTCTGTGATTTGAGGTATTCTTAGTGGCCATACTTTTAGGGAAAAACATAAGGTGACTGGGGCAGCCTGCCCTGGTACCTAACATAGACAAACCTACTCTGTCTTCGGTTTTCGGGAGGGTGCTTGTCTTCACGAGAGTACTTGGCCCCTTAATTT